>PVJS01026131.1:0-27253 GCA_004027185.1 Glis glis | reverse complement strand
TGGCGAGGGGAGGTCCTTCTTTGGTCCTGTCTTAACGGCGTTCTATATGTCTCCTGTATGTGTATGTCCACATCTTTCTCTATGTTCGGAAAATTCTCTGAAATTATTTCTTTGAAGAGGTTTCTTATACCCTTGGTCTGTGCTTCTAAACCTTCTTCAAGGCCTTTTATCCTTAGATTAGGATGCCTTGCATTGTCTTATATTTCTTGAATGGCCAGGGTGTGTTGTTGTAATATCTTCTGTATATCATTGACTGTGTTCTCAGTTTTGAATGAGCTGTCTTCTAGGAGTGATACCCTATTCTCCATGTGGTCGAGCCTACTAGCATTGGTTTCTATTGCAGTCTTTAATTCGTTTATTGATTCCTTCATTTCGTTCAGAGTTTCTTTCTGATTCTTCCTTAGAGCCTCAACTTCCTCCTTCATCTCCTCTATGCTTGCTTTGAGGCCTTTCATCATTCTGAAGATCAAAATTTGGAATTCTCCATCTTGCATTTCCTGCAGGTCAGAGTCAGTGATCTCACTTGTTGATGCATTGTGGATGTTTCCTGTTTCCTCACTATTATTCATTCTTGCATTTTCGGTGTTTTCCATTTTGTGTTTCTGTTGCCTCCGCATCCTTTTCCTTTCTGTGTATGAGAACTCTTGATGGCTCTTGTAGTCCCATTTGGGTCAGTATGCTGCAGGCTGTGGATCCCTCTCATCCGGTTGGCCGGGGCGTGGTACTGTGTGTGAAGTGGTACGCAGGGTCCGGAGCTCAGGTGTTGTCACGTGAGGAGCACTTCGAGGCGCGGTGTTGGGTGCGGGTACTGATGCACGGGTGATGGTACCGGAAGGTGCCCTGTTTCCATGGCACAGGTGCTGGGGATCGCCCGGGCCCCTAGGGATGCACACTTGTTCTGGGACTCGGGCAATGTCGCCGGAGGGTGCCCGGGCTCTGATGCACTGTGCTGAGGATTACAACGGGCCCGTGGGGGGTGTGGGCTCCAGGTATCGAGTAGGGGTGCCTAAGGGTGCACAGGTTCTGTGGCGTGGCACAGAGGATCGCGCGTGGGTCCCAGGAGGGAGCGTGTGCTCCTAGATCTCAGGTGTCAGCGCCGGGGTGAATCCTGACTCAGTGACAACCCAGAATGGCGCAGGTCTTGGGTGGTGGCGCCGGAGGGTTTCCAGGCTCTGAAGCGTAGCACAGAGGCTCCTGGCGCAGGGGCCGCCGAGGTGGTGCAGAGGCTGTCAGGGTTACGCCAAGGCCTGGAGCAGAGGCTGCCGAGGTGAGGCCAAGGCTTGGGGCGGGCGCAGAGGCCGCCGAGGTGATACTGAGACTGCCGAGGTGGCGCAGAGGCTGCTGGAGTGGCGCGGAGGCCTGGGGTGTGTGCAGAGTCTGCCGAGGTGACACGGTGTGGGGGGATCCGAGGCCCGGGGCAGGCGCAGAGGATGTCAAGGTGACGAGCGGAGAGGCCGGGGTCTGGTACCTGGTGCAGGGGCCGCCAAGGTGGCGCAGAGGCTGCCGGACTGGTGCGCGGGGACACTGGGAGTCTGGTACCTGGCGCATGGGGCCCGCCGAGGTGGCGCAGGGGCTGCCGGGCTGGCGCGCGCGGGGACGCCGGTGGTCTGGTACCTGGCGCACGGGGCCCGCCGACGTGGCGCAGGGGCTGCTGGGCTGGCGCGCACGGGGACGCCAGTGGTCTGGTACCTGGCGCACGGGGCCCGCCGAGGTGGCACCTCTTGAACTCTATTTAGCCAACAAGATCTCTCTCCCAAATAACCTTTTTCTTATATTCCAACGCTAACCAGGAAAATCTGTCAGACTACCAATGCCGACTTCCAGTTGATATAAAATTGCTTCAAACCCAGAAATCTTCTGAACTATCCTCTATAGACTATCAGTTTATAGACCACTCCAGACCTTAACCTTTGGTTTTCACACATAAATACTTATTAAAGACCCATTTGCCTGCATCATAGATGGTGACCAAATTTTGAGAAGCCATGTGCAACACCATCCATCCTCTACAAAATGAGACACTCTTGAATTGGACTCGCCCACTCTCAGGGATGGGAGAATCTCTGAGATCCTTTGCAACTCAAGTTCTAACTCCATTTCTCTCTCCATGGCTCTCAAAGCTGCTTTTGATGAGTGATATTTCTAGGGAAGTTTCAGACAACAGAATGTTAATCATGTGGCCCCTTGAGTCTCATTTGCTTTGTATAGCTACTGTGCTTATGCATGGTGATAACATTTGTATGCTTATACCCTTAAACATTTTTTTTCTTTCTGGATGTACTGGGGATTGAACCCAGGGGTGCTCTATCTCTGAGCTAAATTCCCATCATCATTATTGTTTTTGGAGGGGGGCATTGGGGAATGAACCCAAGGGCATTCTACCTCCAAGCTACATTCCCAGACCTTTTTATTTTTTATTTGGAAAAAGGGTCTCACTAGACTGCAGAGGCTGGCCTCAAACCTGTGCACCTCCTGTCTCAGTCTCCCAACTACTGGGATTACAGGTGTGTGCCAACAGACCTGGCTTTATTTTTTATTTCAAAACAGGTCCTCACTAAGTTGATGCAGCTGGACTCGAACATGTGATACTCCTGTCTCAGCGTCCCAAGTACTGTGATTATAGGCAAATTAGTGAGACCATGTTTCAGAATGAATAGGCTGAAGGTGTAGCTCAGAGGTTAAATGCCCCTGCATGGTTAAAACCCCAGTACCACCCAAAAAAAGAAGAAAATATGGACCACCTCAAGACTGAGAAATGCTTTTGGGGTTCTGAAGCTCTTCTTTCAAAGGAAAACTTGATGGGGTGGGGATGACAAAAAAATCCATTTGAGTGACTTTGACAAGCCTGCCAAGCCATGACGTGACAGGAATCACAGCCTTATGAGAGACTGAGCCAGTGAACCCACAGAAGCCATGCCCAGGTCCTGAGCCACAGAAATTCTGAGGTAATATTTGTTGTTTCAAGCTGCTAAGTTTTGGGTTGTGGGGGGGTACTGGGGATTGAACCCAGGGGCATTCTACCTCTGAGCTAGACCCCCAGCCCTATTATACTTTTTGTTTTGAAACCAGGTCTCACTAGGTTGCTGAGAGACTCACTACTAGCTGAAACTGTCCTCAAACCTGCGATCTTCCTGTCTCAGCCTCTCAAGTATGAGAAATCCTTTTGGCAACCTTCTGCAGTAAGGACTGACTTCAGTTACACATGCAGTTTCTGGGCTTCTTGGGGTCCATGTCAGGGTCCACAGGATTCCCAGAGCCCAAGCCTTTTCCCCATTTCTCGGAGACCTTAGGGCTCAAAACAACTTGTGCAAATGCTGCCCTCTGGATGCTCAAAACCCTATTTAAAAATAAAGAATAAAACACAGGGCTGGGTGTGTAGCTCAGAGGTAAAATGCGCATGGATTCAATCCCCAGTACTGTGAAAAAAAAAAAGGCATGGCGTGTAGCTTTGAGGTTTAATAGCACTGGGTTCAATTCACAGTACCAAAAAAAAGGTTTTTGATTGGTGAACTGGGTAAGTGTCTGGTGAGTCTAGCAGGCTTTAGTGTGACATCTTAGGCTCACATGACCATTGCTGTACTGGCCTGTGAACCGAAGACTATGCAACAGTTTTGACTAAGTTAGCTGAACCCTGTTGCTAAGAAAACTGCCTATGTTGAGTGACATTTTCATGCCAGGTGCTTGCTAGAACACTTAAAAGGAGAGAGCAGGGATGCCAGCAACCTCACAGGACAATCATATGACTGCTCATGTGCATCCCCTGCTGGTAAAGTTGGCAGGTGTGGCAGAATTCAGTCTCATAACCTGACTGAGCAGATACCTGAGAGAGATACCTGTCACCTTAACCTATCTGTAACTACTGGAATCCACGATATCCACCCTTCAAACTTGATCACTGTGAAGCATCCAACTGCTTAGGTCAGTGCAGAGACTCAGGAGAGAAGAGGCAGATGTGTTTCAGGAAGCAGAAACTCCTCTGCCCAATGGCTCAGCACAGCCTCAATACTCTGGAGAGAGATGAGACTCACCGCTTGCAGAGATGACCCATGGCTGAGATGCCACCTCAAGCCCAGCCTTGGTTAAGACAAAGTGGAAAAGGAATCCCAACACTGAGCCTTCCCCCAGAATGTGTCTCTGGGTCCTGGGGAAGCCCATGTCACTTACCTGTTCCTCCTAGGGATCCCTGGCATCATCAGACACCAGCTCTGCATTGCTGGGACTTTCATGGTCTTCTTGGGTCACAAATAAGATCCAATCCTTCCCTAGTGTTTGGAGAACAGAGGAAGAATTACTTCTGTGAGAGCAGTGAATCGCCTCCAACCACAAACACTCATAAAAACCCAGTTTGAACTTTCCCCCATGCAGGCCCCAGGTGAGAGGCCTTGCCAACTGTTCACCCAGGCTCACTCCGGAGGGGGGGCTAGCAGCCACATGTGTTGAATGCCTACAGCTGTAACAAAACCTCTACTGACATCATGCACCAGGAGGAAGCTTCACACCCTGCCTTCCAAGTGTATCCTCCCAGTGTACCCTCCAGCTAGGAGATGAGATAAAATGCACAATCCAGATAAATGTGACCCCAAAGTTGCTAAGAGTCCTCTACTACCAGTCTTTTCCTCTGCTCATCAACAACGGAACAACACCACCAAGAGATAGAAAAGACAGGGTCCCTTCTCAGAACTCCTATGGAGCTCTGCCATTATATCCCAACTTGTGAGCACCCCCTACTTGCCTTGAATCCCAGGGATCTGCCAGGGATCTGTCAGTCTTCAGACAAGCCTTGCCAATGAAGCACCAGGGATGCTCAGAGTCCCTGAACTGAAGCACCGTCCGACTCTTGTCATACAAACTGCTCTCATGGGCCATGGGGAAGGGGATATGGAAAAAATGGCACTAAAAAAGGAAGATCCTGGATGAAGTGAGGATACAGTGATGGGGTACCCCACCTTCAGTCCACACAGCTGAAGCTGTAACTGAGTCTCGGGGAACTCAAGATGTCCTATGAGAAAGTCCCAGCCACCTGCCTCTGAAAGGCTGTCATCCAGCCTCCTGAGAATGTTCCTGGGCCAAGGCCCCTCTAGGACTCTTGGTCTCTAATTCAGGCCAGGAGGAGGAAGGGTCATGGCAGTGGGGAAGATGACAGCCACTCCCCACAGCCCAGGGGCCCAGGGGCATTTCCCAACATATACAGTGTTGGACATCAGGGGAAGAGTTTCCAGGAAAGGTTGATGTTTTTACCTTTGGTACCAGCATCCAGAGTCAGGCCCAGAGCCCCCCTCAGGCCTCCAGAGAAACAGGTGCAGGAGCCTGATGCATTTCATACTAGAAGCTTCTCCTAAGGAAAGGCTGGTGAGCATAGAAAAGGGAGTCAGTACTGACCAGATCTGGGTGGGAACATCAAATGCCTGGTTTCATTTCAACCTTACAGGACCCTATAAAGTACAGGGTTATTATCACCCTCACTGAGTACAGCATAAACCCAGAGTAGCTACTCAAGATCAAGCAGACCAAGATCAAGATGAAGCAGAGGGGTCCTGGTCTGCAGGAGGCTCCACATGGCCTTGTGCCTGCAGCCCTGTGGAGAAGTCGGAGCATCTCCCTCCAGCAGCTGTCTGTCAGAGTCCACTGTGGTCAATGTCAGGGTCCAGAGAGCTGAGAGATATGTTAATTAGGAGGAGTTACTCATCCCACGGTGTATAGAGTTATCTAAGCATCACACTAAACCCCACGAATGCATATAATTAGGATATATCAACTGAAAAAATATAATGAAAGCATATGTAAAAGAAAGCCCTGGACTGGGCCACCTACTTGATGCTGTCCATCTCGATGGTCTGCTCTCGCTGGACATAACTTATTACCCTATAGTCCAGGCCACGTCTGCTCCCCTTGCACTGCAGGTCCTTGGGTGGATCCATGGCGAATTTTTTGGGCTAGCAATCAACAGCAACAAGTTCAAACAGGTACACCTGATACAAATGCAGTATTCCTTCACCCAGCTGGACAGAAGTGGCCATTGGCATCTTTCTCTGTGTGCTACACCAATCTATATTCTAAGCCACCTCCCAGTGCTGTGAAGCTGGGCTCTGGGAATTAAATACTGGAAGACAATTAATCCAAAGAAGTGATCACTCAGATGCTTAGCAAGAAAGCTTTTGAAAACCCAAATGCTTTGGGGAACTGAGGTCTTGATCTCCTTCTAGTCCCTGCTCCTCACCCATACACACATCAGGACCAGATTCCTGCTCCTGGACCATGCTCCCTGCCCCTGGAGCCTCTCTCGCCCTGCAGCTGTGCTCCAGAGCTCAGCTGCGGATGGGTAAGATGGATCCTTCTGCACAGATGTGGAAAGATGTCCAAGATGCCGTACCGTCAAATACTAAGATCAGAATAGTCCGATTGCATTCTTGCAACAATAAACTGTTAGGGATGAGTATGTAGATCTTTGATAGAGGGCTGGCACAGCATACACAAGGCCTGGGTTCCATTCACCAGCACTGAAATAAAAAAACCACTAACCAAACCATTAAATGCTTATATGTGTTGAGAAGGGAATTAGGCTATAAATGCGTTTTCATTTACAATTACATGAGCCTCGTCCTTTTGAACTTTAACTTTTCTAATCTTTGAACTTTATTCACATCTAAGTATATCCTGGTTTTCCAAAACACTGTCAAGATGATATCTTCATTTTCAGCTTTGGGATGGACACAAATATCAGACATGTAGATTTTTTTTCTTTTTCTTTTTTCCTTTTTTGGTATGGGGAATGAACCCAAGGGCATTCTACCTCTGAGATATACCCCCAGACTTTTGATTTTTTTTTCCAGTACTGGAGATTGAACCCAGGGTCATGACCTGGCTAAGTTGCTGAGGCTGGTTGGAAACGTGCCATCCACCTGTGTCTGCCTGCCATGTATTGGCATGACAAGCATTCACCACCATGCCCAGTTGGCTGGATTATATACATTAGATAGTGTTTGAGAAATTCCAATCAGGAGCCCTCACTCCAATGGCAGCTGCTTCAAGCTCTTCAACCATATTTATTACCAATCACCTCTCAAACTCTTGTCAGTTACCATCAAGGGGATCAAAGGTGGTTTTTGAGCTGGGCGTGGTGGTGCATACCTATAACCTAGTACTTGTGAGTCTGAATAAGGAGGATCACAGGTTCAAGGCCAGCCTAAGCAACTTAGCAAGGCTCTCAACAACTTATCAAGACACCATTTCCAAACAGAAAATAAAAAGGGCTGGAGGTGTATATCAGAGGTAGAAAGTCTCTGGGTACAATCCGCAGTAACACCCACCTCCAAAAAAAAGTACCGGGGATTGAACTCAGGGGCATTCTACCTCCAGGATACACTCCCAGCCCTATTTTTTATTCTTTAATTTCAAACAGGGTCTCACTAAGTTGTGGAGGGCCTCACTAAGTAGCTGAGGCAGCCTGTGAACCCGGATCCTCCAGTCTCAGCCTCCCAAGTACTGGGATGACAAGCATGCGCCACCACGCCTGGCCAAAAGTGGTTTTTATGGTTGACCTGGGTACGTGCCTGGTGTGTCTAGCAGACTTTAGAGTGACATCTTAGGCTGAATTGACCCTTGCTGTATTGGGCTGTGAACTGAAGAGTGTGCAACAGTTCTGACTAAGTGAGCTGAATCCTGCCACTATGAAAACTGCCTGTAGAGTAATGTTTTCATGCCAGGTGTTTGCTAGAGCACTTAAAAGGAGAGAGCAGGGCGGGGCAGGTGGCACAGGCTTGTAATCCCAGAAATTGGGAGGCTGAGACAGGAGGATCACATGTTCAAAGACAGCCTTGGCAACTTAGCAAGGCCCTCTGCAACTCAGTGAGACCCTGTTTTTAAATAAGAAATAATACTAATAAAAAATAGGGCTGTGGGTGTAGCCTAGGTTCAATTCTCCAGTGCCACAAAAAAAAAAGGAGAGAGCAGGGATGCCAGCAACCTCACTGGACAATCCATATGACTACTCATGTGCCTCCCTGCTGGTGAAGTTGGTAGGTGTTGCAGAATTCAGTCTCATAACCTGACTGAACAGACAGATACCTGTCACCTTAACCTACCTGTAACTGCTGGAATCCATGGCATCCGTCCTTCAAATTTGATCACTGTGAAGCATCCAACTGCTTAGGTCAGTGCAGAAACTCAGGAGAGAAGAGGATGACATGTTTCAGGAAGGAGAAACTGTTCTGCCAAATGGCTCGGCACAGCCTCAATACTTTGGAGGGTGACGAGACTCACCTCTTGCAGAGATGACCCATGGCTGAGATGCTACCTCAAACCCAGCCTTGGATAAGACAAACTGGGAAAGGAATCCCAACACTGAGCCTTCCCCCAGAATGTGTCTCTGGGTCCTGGGGAAGCCCATGTCACTCACCTGCTCCTCCTAGGGATCCCTGGGTTCATGAGTTCGTGGACTTTTGTGGTCTTCTTGGGTCACAAATACAACTCAATCCTTCCCTAGTATTTGGAGAACAGAAGAAAAAATACTTCCGTGAGAGCAGAGAATCACCTTCAACCAAAAATGGCCACAAAAACCCAGTTTGAAATCTGTCCCATGTGCAGCCGCAAGTGAAGGGACCTGCAAACTGCCCCACCGGCCTCTCTGGAGGAGGGTCTAACAGCCACACATGCTGAGCACCCACAGCTGGAACAAAACCTCCACTGACGTCATGCACCAGGAGGAAGCCTCACACCCTGTCTCCGAAGTGTATTCTCCCAATGTACTTTCCGGGTAGGAGATGAGATGAAATGAACAATCCAGACAAGTGTGACCCCAAATTTACTAGGAGTCCTTCAATACCAGTCTTTTTCGTTGCTCATCAAGAAAGGAACAGGACCGCCAAGAGAAAGGAAGGACAGGGTCCCTTCTCAGAATGCCACATTATCCCAACCCACGAGCACCCCCTACTTGCCTTGCTTCCCAGGGATCTGCCGGGGATCTGTCAGTCTTCAGACAAGCCTTGCGAATGAAGCACCAGGGATGCTCAGAGTCCCTGAACTGAAGCACCGTCCGACTCTTGTCGTACAAGTTGCTCTTATGTGCCATGGGGAAGGGGGTGCAAAAAGGCACTAAAAAAGCAAAGATGGACACAAGAATGGGGTACCCCACCTTCAGTCCACACAGCTGAAGCAGTAACTGAGTCTTGGGGAGCTCAAGATGTCCTATGAAAGTCCCCTGCTACCTGCCTCTGAAAGGCTGTCATCCAGCCTCCTGAGAATGTTCCTGGGCCAAGGCCCCTCTAAGACTCTTGGTCTCTAATTCAGGCCAGGAGGAGGAAGGGTCATGGCAGTGGGGAGCACTCTAGCCACTCCCCACAGCCCATGCACCCCAAGGGCATTTCCCAACATGTACAATATTGGACAGCAGGAGGAGAGTTTCCCAGAAGGGCTGATGTTTTTACCTTTGGTGACCAGCACCCAGAGTCAGGGCGTGATCCCCGCACTCAGGCCTCCAGCAAAACAGATGTGGGGGCCTGATGCATTCTATACTAGAGGCTTCTCCTAAGTAAAGGCTGGTGAGCATAGAAAACAGAGTCAATACTGAGCACATCTGGGTGGGGACATCAAATGCCTGGTTTCATTTCAAACTTACAGGACCCTATAAAGTACAGGGTTATTATCGCCCTCACCTAGTACAGCACAAAGCAAAACCCAGAGTGGCTCCTCAAGATCAAGCAGACCAAGATCAAGATCAAAACCAAGCAGAAGGGGTCCTGGTCTCCAGGAGGCTTCAGATGGCCTTGTACCTCTGGCTGGCATCTGTCGGAGACCGCTGTAAAAAAAAAAAAAAGAAAGATCAGGGTTCACGGAGCTGAGAGATATGTTAATTAGGAGGAGTTAGTCATCCCATAGTATACAAAGTTTTCTAATCATCACACTAAACCTCACAGATGCATACAATAGTGATTTATCAATTGAAAATGAAATAAACCAATCATATATAAAAGAAAACTCTGGAGTGAGTTACCTGCATGGTGTCGTCCATCTCAGCAGCTTGTTTTCACTGGAGACACCATATAAGTAAATAATACGGGACACTTCTCCCCTTTCACTACAGCTACTGGGGAGGATAAAGGACAAATCTTTGGGCTGGCAGCAAGAGCAACTGGTCCTTATGATCTGGGTCATGATTCTCCAGGTTACATGCTTCCAGACCTGATTGTTATCCATGTTGGTGGCCACAGGTTCACAGCAGGGTCTCTGGGTGGAGGGGGGAGTCTTTTTCTGTCAGTAGCTCCTGGGAGGATGAGCTGACTTGGTGGGCCTCAAGGCCATGCTGGGCCTTGATAAGAGTAGGGGTGCTCTCACTGGGGACTCACAGAAGAACAGCAGGTAGCCTCTGTCTACTCTCCTCTAAGCTGCTGCACAGCTTACAGGCAAGCTTTCTGCACTCTCCTCTGCGTTGGGCTGGAAGAAGGAGGGGATCTAGCTGTGTCTTTCTTCCCAAAGTCTCCACTGGGGAGCAGCAAGTAGTTTCTCTCTAATCTCCTCCAGGCTGGGCAAGGGAGTGGCAGGCAGGCTATGTCTTCTGCCCCCCCATCTGCCCTGATTATGTGCCCACTTTGATGAGGGAATGCACGGACAGCAAGAAGGGGGAGGCGGGAAGCTCACTGGCTCTCTACTTTCGGGGAAGAGTGAAGGCAGAAGTATCTTCTGGGGATGGAGGTGGCCCGATGCTCTGATACTCCTACCTAGCCTAGAGTGCACAACAGCTCACCGGGTTTGCACTATCTGGTAGGTTGCCATAGTGTGGTCAATGATTTTGTAGGACACAGACAGCCAGGTCCGGGGTGAGCTGTACCCCAGGCAACTTGTGACCCCCCAAGTTCCTGGGGTTCAGGTGTTTGGGAGCAGATCAGTAGGATTTGGTGAATATTCACCTTGGCTCAGCCACTGGTGCTTCAGATGGCTTTGGCCGATGGCCGCTGGGTGGTCTACAGGGAGCATCTGATGGATGATGTTTTGCGCACTGGTGGAAATGTGAGCAGGAACTTTGTAGCTCCCTGTAGGGCCTGCTTATTCATCTCCTCAAAGGCAGGCCTTGAGGAGAGGGAATTTGTGAGCAAATAGTGGAGGAGAACACCCAGCTCCCAGATGTCCATTACGAAGCCTTATGGTTGGTCCTGGTAGAACGCAGGTGTGCAGAGGTGGAAAGCGCCCCAGGAGAACTGCAGCTGCTGCCTGGTGATGATCTTGTGGCTCCACCCTAAGTCAATGAGTTGGAGCATCTCACTCCAGCTGCTGACTGTCGAAGTCTACTGTGGCCAAACTCAGGATCCAGGGAGCTGAGAAATATATTAGGAGTTAGTGATCCCACAGTATATAGAGTTGTCTAAACCATCAGACCAAACCCCACAAATGCATACAATTGTCATTTATCAATTGAAAATTACATAATACAAAATGCTGGAGTGCATTACTTGCTTGGTGTTGTCCATCTCAGAGGCCTGCTTTCATTGGAGACACCTTATGAGTATATAGTCCACGGCACTTCTGCTCCCCTTTTACTGGAGCTACTTGGCTGGATAAAGGGTGAATCTTTGGAGCCAGCAGGCAACAGCAACAGGTCCTGATGATCTGGGTCACAGTTCTCCAAGTCACAGGGTCACCTGCTTCCAGCTCTCAGTTTTCCACAGTGATGGCCACAGGTGCACAACAGGGCTGCTGCATGGAGGGGGAGTCTTTTTCTGCCAATAGCTCCTGGGAGGACACGCTGGCTTGGTGGCCTCACAGCCAGGCTGGGCCTTGCTGAGAGTGGGGGTGCTCTCACTGGGGCCTCACAGAGGAACAGCAGGCAAGCTCTGTCTACTCACCTCCGAGCTGTTGCACAGGAGAATGGTAGACAGGCTTTCTGCACTCTCCTCTGCCTAGGGCTGGAGAAAGGAGGGGGGCATGGTTCAGTCTTTCTTCTCAAAGTCTCCACTGGGGAACAGCAGGCAGGTTCTCTGTAGTCTCCTCCAGGCTGGGCATGGGAGTGACAGGGAGGCTGTCTCTACTCACCCCCAGACTACACAGGGGAATGGCAGGCAGTCTGTGTCTTCTGCACCCCTTCTGCCCTGATTATGTGCCCTCCTTGTCCAGGGAATGCTCAGAGAGTGAGAAGGTGGAAGCAGGACGGGAAAGCTCACTGGTTCTCCACTTTGGGGGAGAGTAAAGGCAAAAAATCAGCTGGGGATGGAGGTGGCCCGATGCTCTGATGTCCTGCCCAACCTGGAGTGCACCTCGGCTCACCCTGTTTGCACTATCTGGTAGGTTGCCATTGTGTGGTCAATGATTCTGTTGGACACAGACAGCCAGATCCAGTGTGGGTTGACCCCAGGCAACTACCGACCCTCAAGTTCCTGGGGTTCAGGTGTTTGGGAGCAGATCGGTAGGACTTGGTGAATACTCACCCTGGCTCAGCCACTGGTGCCCCGGATGGCTTTGGCCGATGGACTCTAGTTTGAGTCTCCAGGGAGCATCTGGTGGATAATGTTTTGTGCACTGGTGGGAAGGTGACAGGAACCTTGTAGCTCCCTGCAGGGCCTGCTTATTCAGCTTATTCAGGAGAGGAAGTTTGTGAGCAAATAGTGAAGGATGATGCCCAGGTCCCAGATGTCCATCTCGGAGCCTTATTTTTGGTCCAGGTAGAACGCAGGTGTGCAGAAGTGGAGAGCGCCATAGGAGGACTGCAGCTGCTGCCCAGCGATGATCTTGCCGCTCAGCCCAAAGTCAATGAGTTGGAGCATCTCACTCCAGCTGCTGACTGTCAGAATACACTGTGGTCAAAGTCAGGGTCCAAGGAACTGAGAAATATGTTAATTAGGAGTTATTTATCCCACAGTATACAGAGTTATATAACCATCACACCAAACCCCACAAATGCATACAATTATAACCACATACAAAAGAAAACGCTGGAGTGCGTTACCTACATGGTGTTGTCCATCTCAGTGGCCTGCTTTAGCTGGCGACACCTTAGTAGTGAATACTCCAGAACACTTCTGTTCCCCTTTCCCTGGAGCAACTTGGGTGGATGCAGGGTGACTCTTTGGGGCCAGCATGCAACTGCAGGAGGCTCTGATGTTGATCACAATTCTCCAGGTTACCCGCCTCTGGCCCCAGTTGATGTTAGGGCGGTGGCCACAGACATCAACAAGGATGACAGGTGGAAGGACAGTCTTCCTCTGACAATAGTTCCTGGGAGGACAAGTTGACCTGGGGGACCTCAAGGTCATGCTGGAGTGCTATGTTGGGAGTGGGCGTCCTCTCACCAGAGCTACACAGAGCAAGAGAGGTAGGCTTTGTCTACTCTCCTCTGTGCTGCACAGGGGAATGGCAGGCAGGCTCTCTGCACTCTCCTCTTGGATGATCTGGAGAATTGAGGGGGCCTTGCTGTGGTTTTGCTCCAAAATTTTCCACTGGGGAACAGCAAGCAGGTTCTCTCTACTCTCCTCCAGGTTGGCCAGGGGAGTGGCAGGGCCCTGTCTCTACTCTCCCACAGACTGCACAGTGGAATAGCAGGCAGGCTTTGTCTTCTGTCCCCCTTCTTCCCTGACTCTGTGCCCTCCTTCTTCAGGGAATGCTCAGAGAGCAAGAAGGTGGAGGCGGGAAGGGAATTCTCACTGGCTCTCCACATTGGGGAAAGAGTGAAGACAGAAGTATCTTCCTGCTGGGGATGGAGGTGGCCAGATTCCCTGATGCCCCCACTAACCTGCAGTGCATCCTGGCTCATCCTGCTTACACTATGTGATAGGTAGCCTTTGCCTGGTCAATGGTTCTGTTGGACATAGGTAACCAGGTCCAGAGTGGGTCATAACCCAGGAAATTGATGTCTCTCATGATCACGGGGTTCGGTGGATGGGGAGCGGCTCGTGAGGAATTGGTGAATACTCACTCTGGTTCAATCCCCGGTGCCCCGGATGGGTTTGGTCAATGGCCTCTGGGTCGTATCTACAGCCAGCATCTGATGATATTTTGTGCTTCAGTGGAAAGCCAAGTGGGCACTTCACTGTTCCCTGCAGGGTCTGTTCCTTCAGCTTCTCAAAGGTGGTATCTTAAAGAGGAGAGAGTTAGTGAGAAAAGGGTGGAGGATAGCCGGGCATGGTGGCGCACGCTTGTAATCCCAGTACTTGGGAGGCGGAGACTGGAGGATCTGGGTTCTTGGCCAGCCTCAGCTACTTAGTGAGGCCCTCCGCAACTTCGTGAGACCTGGTTTCAAAATAAAGGATAAAAAATAGGGCCAGGGGTGTAGCTCAAAGGTAAAATGCCCCAGGGTTCAATCCCCAGTACCACACAAAAAAAAAAAAGGGTGGAGGATGACGCCCAGGACCTTGGTGTCCATCTCGTAGCCTTATGGTTGGTCTTGGTGGAACTCAGGGGTCGTGGTGTGGAGAGAACCACAGGATGACTGCAGGGTGAATCCTTGGGGCCATCAGGCAACTGCAGCATGCTGTCATCATCCTGGTCAGAGTTCTCTGTCTACCCAGTTTCCAGCCCCTGGTGTTATCAGGGGCGGTGGCTGCAGACTCACCATGGGTTTGCCAGGCGGATCGAGAGTCGTCTCCTCCAAATACTTCCTGGGAGGACAAGCTGGCCTGGGGCACCTCAAGGTCTTGCTGGAGTGCCATGCTGGGAGTGGGCGTCCTCTCATTGGGGCTGCTCAGAGGAACAGCAGCCAGGCTATGTGTACTCTGCTCCGGGGTGTGAATGTAAATCACCAGCAGGTTCTCCACTCTCCTCTGCAATGGTCGGCAGAAGGGGGCTGGGCTGAGTCCTCCCTCCCTATGTCTCCAGTGTGGAGAAGCAGGTGGGCTCTGTCTTCTCCCCTTTGGGTGCAGCTGGTGAACGACGGGCAGGCTCTCGATGGGGAGGCTGTTGGCACTCTCCTCCATGCTGAGCAGTGGAGTGGCAGGCGACTGTCACTACTCCCCCACACTGCCCAGGGGAATGGCAGCAGGCTGTGTCTTTTGCCTGCATTCTGCCCTGTGTCCTCCCTACTATGTGTTGTTCATATCAGCGGCCTGCTTTTGGTGGAGACACTTTACTATTGAATATTCTGGGGCGCTTCTGGTCGCCTTTCCCTTGCGCTCCTTTGGTGGATCCAGAGCGAATCATTGGAGCCATCAGGCAGCTGCAGCAGGCTCTCACTATTCTGCCCAGAATTCTTTGGCCAACCCGCCACCAGCCCCAGGTGTTGTCAGGGGTGGTGGCCTCAAGGTCGTGCTGGAGCGCCATGCTGGGGGTGGGCGTCCTCTCACTGGGGCTGCACTGAGTCACAGCAGCCAGGCTCTGCCTCCTCTGCTCTGGATGCGCAGGCCCGTCGCCGGCAGGTTCTTGACTCTCCTCTGCGATGGTCGGCAGACAGGGGGGCCGGACTGAGTCCTCCCTCCCTATGTCTCCAATGTGGAGCAGCAGGTCGGCTCTGTCTTCTCCCCTTTGTGCGCAGCTGGTGAACAATGGGCAGGCTGTCGGCAGTCTCCTCTGGGCTGGGCAGTGGAGTGGCAGCCGAGCTGTCACTACTCCCCCCCACACTGCCCAGGGGAATGGCAGCAGGCTGTGTCTTTTGCCCACCTTCTGCCCTGACTCTGTCCTCCCTACTATGTGTTCATATCAGTGGCCTGCTTCTGATGGAGACACCTTTCTTTTGAATATTCTGGGGCGCTTCTGGTCGCCTTTCCCTTGCGCTCCTTTGGTGGATCCAGAGCGAATCATTGGAGCCATCAGGCAGCTGCAGCAGGCTCTCACTATTCTGCACAGAATTTTTCGGCCAGTCTGCCACCAGCCCCGGGTGTTGTCAGGGGCGGTGGCCTCATGGTCATGCTGGAGTGCCATGCTGGGGTGGGCATCCTCTCACTGGGGCTCAGGCTCTGCCTACTCTGCTCTGGGGTGCACAGGCCAGTCACCGGCAGGTTCTCTGTGCTCTCCTCTGTGATGGGCAGGCTCGCGATGGGCAGGCTGTTGGCGCTCTCCTCCGGGCTGGGCAGTGGAGTGGCAGCCGAGCTGTCACTACTCCCACACACACTGCCCAGGGGAATGGCAGGCAGGCTGTGTCTTCTGGCCCCTTTTGCCCCCACTCCTCGCCCAGCAAATGCTCACACAGCAAGCAGGGGCTGGTGGGCCGGGCAGGCTCACTTGCTCTCCACTTGGGGAGGAGAGTGAAGGCAGGATCTGCAGGCGTTGGAGGTGGCATGATGCCCCCATGGTGTCCCCGCCTAACCCGGAGCGCCCCCTGGCTCACCTGATGTTCGACCTGCTGGTAGGTGGCCATCAGATGGTTAAAAAGCCTGTTGGACACAGACATCCAGGTGAGGTGTGGGTCATACCAATGCATGACCAACAAGACCGTAGGGTTAGGCTGTTTCGGAAGTGGCTTGGGAGGAGGTGTTAAATGCTCTCCCTGGATCAGTCATGGGTGCCCCAAAACTTCAGCCATCGGCCTCTGAGCCAGGTCAACTGTGAGCAGCTGCCTGATCCAGTCCTGTCATTTGGTAGATAGGAGAGGGGGCACCTCGTAGGTTCCCTGCTCGACCTTTTTCTTCAGCCCCTTGTAGCTGGTACCAGGGAAGGGGAGAGTCTTTGTTAACATAAAGTGCAGCAGGACGCCCAGGCCCCAGATGTCAACTGCGGGGCCATATATTTCTTGCTGGTACAACTCAGGGGCACAGAACTGGAGAGTGCCACAAAAAGACTTGAGCTGCTGCCCAGCGGCGATCTTACGACTCAGCCCAAAATCGATCAGTTTAATATTGCCTTCGTGGTCCAGCAGGATGTTGTCTGGCTTCAGGTCCCTGTGGATGATGGCTTCCTGGTGGCAATAGCACACCACCCACAGGATCTGCCTGAACAGCCGCCGGGCCTCCTCCTCCCTCAGGCCAATGGGCAGCAGCCCCCTGTTCACAAACTCTAGCACTATAAAGATGTGGTTTGGTGTCTCCATGATTTCAAGCAGCTGGACCACATGTTGGTATGCCAGGGTCTTCATTATCTCCAGCTCTGACGTGATGATGGGGAGCAGATGCTTTGATCTTTCTAATACCTTCACCGCCACCTGACTACCAGTTGGTTTGTGGCACACCAGGTAAACGTGGCTGAAGGTGCCCTGGCCAATTTCCCCTGGCATGGCATAATGCCCCTTTCAGGGCCTCCTCACACTCAGAGATGGTCAACAGACCTGGCCTCACCCCAGAACCCATTACCCCCAGGAGTTATCAGAGCCAACAGTCTGAAATCCAAGTCCAAATGTCGAAAAGTCCAATGCAATGAGATCAAAGCCAGAGATCCGCAAAGCTACAGTCCTACACAGGTCACCGCACATGAGCTCCCTGTGCTCATGGACAAATGCCAAGCCAGGGCCAGGTCCTTATATAGCCCGCGCTTGAGACCCCCTCACAGTGGCTCTTTGTGAGGTCACAGCAAGACATGGCCAATCATGGCTAGGCATGGCCTGCTGAGGCTGTCTTACCCTTGGGCTTCCAAGACCTTTTCCACTTTAATAAAAAGAATAAGAAGATCTCTAGAAGCTTCTTTGCTTTCATGGGTTATGGAGACTAACTTGTTTAGAAATTAAAATGTGTAGGGTGTTTCATTGGCTTTTTCAATTTCAGTAAAAACACTGTAAGTTTGGGCTTTTCAAGACCTCATCATAAGCTGGATGTGGTGGCTTACACCTGTAATCTCAGTTCTTGGGAGGCTGAGACAGGAGGATCACAGTTTCGATGAAAGCCTCAGCAAGTAGTGAGACTCTCATTGACCTACCGATATCCTGTTTGAACATAAAAATTTAAAAATAGGGCTGGGGGTGTAGCTCAAAGGTAGAATGCCCCTGGGTTCAATCCCTAGCACCACACACACAGATAAAATGCTCATCATATCTACACTCAGTGTATTCAATTCCTTTTCCTTTCTCCTTGGATCATTGGTGTCAAAAGGATGGCAAGCCAGGTGTGGTGGTACATGCTCATAATCACAGTACTTGGGATGCACAGACAGGAGGATCATAGCCAGGAGGTTCGTAGCCAGCCTCAGCAACTTAGTGAAGCCCTCTGCAATTTAGTGAGATCCTGTTTCACAAGAAAAGAATAATATAGGGCTGGGGATGTAGCTCAGAGGTAGAAAGCCCCTGGATTCAATCCCAGCAGCAAAATAATAAATAAATAAATGAATACATAAATATAAATAAATGAAGAAATAAATAAAAGAAATAGGGTGGTAGCAAGCCACTCACATCATAATAACTCTGTTCACTAAGACACCATAGGACAAGGTATTAACATTTATAGGGCTGAGAGAAGGGAGCTTTCATCCTAATTGCTCTATTACATTTGTTTGGTTTATTTTTAAACTTTGATTGGCACATTGTAATTATGCATCATAGTGAGGTTCAAATGGCTACCAATATCCATGCACACAGCACTTGGTGTATTTCCTTCAGCATCCCGCCCCACTCCCCCTCCTCCCTCCCAGGATATGTCAGTGAGATGAGCAGTGCTACCTTCATACATGGACATAACATTATTTCAACTGTTTCCTTCTTTGATCTTTCTTTTCCCCTCCCCAACTCCCTCCACCAATCCCCTTTCAGTATTCTACTGGTCTCTCTCCTCATTAATCTAAAGTCCTTTATGGTCCCTATTTTCTCTATTCCACGTAGGAGAGAAAACATACGACCCTTGCCTTTCTGAGACTGGCCGATCTCACTTAGCATTATGGTCTCTAGTTCCATCCATCTTCCTGCAAATGACATAATTTTGTTCTTCCTTATAGCTGAGTAAATCTTCACTGTGTGTATATACCACACATTTTCTTTATCCATTCATCTGTTGACGGACACCTAGGTTAGTCCCCTAATTCGGCTATTGTGAGTTGTGCTGTTATCCACATGGATATGCACATATTACTATAGCATTCTAACTTGAATTCTTTTGGAAAGATACCAAGAGCTGGGATAGGTGGGTCGTATGGCGGCTCCATTCCTAATCTTTTGAGAAACCTCCACACTGATCTCCATAGTGATTGTACCAATTGAAAATCCCACCAAGAGCATGTGAGCTTCTCTTTCGCACTCCTCACCAGCATGTGTGACTGTATTCTTGATGACTGTCATTCTACCTGCTGTTAGACAGGTCTCAGTGCAGTCGCTTTGATTTGCATTTCCCTGAATGCTAATAATGTTGACTTTTTTTCATATATCTGTTGGCCATTTGTATTTCTTTCCTTTGAGAAGTGTCTATTCATGTTGTGTGTGTGTGTGTGTGTGTGCATGCGTGCGTGCATGCACACCCAAGTGTTGGGGATTGAGCCCAGGGTTGTTCTATCTCTGAGCTACACACTCAGCCTTATTGTATACTTCTTTTTTGAAACAGGGTCTCATTAGGTTAATGAGAGTCTCACTACTCCCTGAGGCTCTCCTTGAACCTGCAATCCTCCCATCTCAGTCTTCCAAGTACTGGGATTACAAGCATGCACCACCATTGGCTGAGAAGTGTCTATTCATTTCAATGGCCCATTTTGACTGTGTGTGTGCTTATGTGTGTGTGTATGCATGCGTGTGTGTGTTTAGTGTTAAGTTTTTTGAGTTCTTTGTATATTGTAGACATCAATCCTCTATGAGATTAGTAGCTGGCAATGGTTGTCTCCCACTCTGTAGGCTCTCTTCAGACTCTTGATTACTTCCTTTGCTGCCAGGACCTTTTAAATTTGAGGGTTCTTGTTGAGGGAGTCTCTACCAATGCCTTACTATTAGAGAGTTAGTCCTATGTTTTTTCTAGTAAGTGCAAAGTTTCTGATCTAATTTCTAGGTCTTTGACCCATTTTGACTTTTGTGCAGGTTAAGAGATGGAATCTAATTTCATTCCTCTGTATATGGACATCCAGTTTTCCCAGCATATTTTGAAAAGGCTGTCTTATCTCTGGCACATATTTTTGGCACCTATGTCAAAAATCAACTGTCTATAAGTGTGTGGATTTGTCTCTGGGTCTTCTATTCTGCTCCATAGGTCCGTGTGTTTGTTTTTGTACCAATACCATACTGTTTTTGTTACTATACCTCTGTAGTATAATTCAAAATCAGGTATTGTGATGCCTCTAGCATGATTCTTCTTGCTCAGAGTTGCTTTGGCTATTCTGGGTCTTCTGTTATTCCATATGAATTTTAGAACTGCTTTCTCTAGCTCTGTGCAGAATGACATTGGTATATTGACAGGAATGGCATTGAATCTGTATATGGTTTTTGATAGTAAGGCCACTTTGACAATGTTTATTCTACCTATACAAGAACACAGGTGGTTTTTCCACCTTTCAAGGTCTTCTTCAATTTTTTTCTTTAGTGTTCTATAGTTTTCACTATATAGGTCTTTTCTCCTTAGATTTATTACTAAGTATGTTACATTTTGAGGCTATTGCAAATGAAAGTGTTCTCCAGATTTCTTTTCCAGTGAATTGGTGATTGTGGCATAGAAAAACTTTTGATTTTTATAAGTTGATTTAATATCTAGCAACTTTGCTGCATTTATCAGCTCTAGAAGTCTTCTGGTTGAGGAACTATTATAGATAACTTCATTTCTTCTTTCTCTACTTGTATCCCTTTAATTTTCTTCCCTTGCATTATAGCTCTGGCTAGAATTTCAAGTACTACATTGAATAGGAGTGGTGATAGTGAGCATCCCATAAGGTCCTCATCACATTTCTCATCAGAAACCCTAAAATCCAGAAGGCAGTTGGTTGATATATTTAATGTGATGTAGGACACACCTATCAGTCAAGAATTCTATGGCCAGCAAAAGTGATCTTCCCATACGAGGGGGAATGGAGGTGTTCCAGATGCCTTGGTCCTTTCATGCCGCTCTAACAAAATATTTTAGGCTGGGTAATTGATTAAAAACAGAAATGGATTTCTTGCAGTTCTGGAGGTTAGTCCAAGGACATTCAGCACGTGGAGAGGGAGGGTGGCTTGAACTCACTACATAAAGCCCTTTTCTCTTTCTTTCTTTTTTTTTTTTTTTGGCAGTACTTTGGATTCTACCCAGGGATCCCCTACCACTGAGCTACACTGCTAGACTTTATATTTTATTTTGATACCAGGTCTTACTAAGAGGCCAAGGCTGGCCTCAAACTTGCAATGCTCATACATCCACCTCCTGACTAGCTGGGATCGCAGGCTTATGTTATCATGCCCAGTTTAATAAATGTACTTCATGTGTATGCATGTGTGTAGTCCTGGGGTGTAACTCAGAGGTAGAGCACCCACAGGTTCAAACTCTAGTAACACACACACACACACACACACACACACACACACACACACACACGGGAGAATGAAGAGAAGACAGGCTCCAACTTGCTGTCTCTAAGAACTGAGGAAGAGCATGCACGCTGGTAGGATCTGGGAAAGCATGTACTAGGCACACATAATTGAGCTTAGAGGGCTGGAGTCCAAGAAGGCCTGAGTGTGATGACCCCAGTGATGGAGCAGGAGCCACTGGAGAGCCAGACAGAGTCAGATCAAGGTCACATTGGCAGACGGGTGCTGTCGGTTCCATTTGAAGATGAGGAAACTGAGGCTCAAGGAAGTTGAGCCATCCTGCTGAGGTCCTTCTCTCACTCCTGGTTCCAAAACCTTCACTCCCCAAACACTGTACCTGGGTCAGCCTCACCCATGTGTTGAATCACCACATCTGGGTATGTTTGATATGGTTGCAACAGACACAGATATCCAGACAGGCTGCTTAAGTACACTCAGTATTTAGTCCAGTACCCCATCAAGTATGTCAGTTGGGTCCCTGCCCCCCCCAAATATCTCTGGCCCACCCATTTTCCAAATGTCACCAGAGGATTTTTTAAAGGACCTAGTGAGAACAGTGTTTTTCCCATCTTGAATGTGACATGCATCTGACTCCTGTAAGATATTTCTACTTCCTGTGTCAGGAAAGAACCAACGGATCCTCTGTGATCAGGCTGAACACACACAGAGCCCATCCAAGACCATGGAGGACAGACAACGCACGTGCCACACAGCAGACGGAAGTAACTGGAGGGAGTGTTAGTGAATGGGAAGACTGTCCTGAGGAAATGGCTCAGGACGCACCACAGAGAATCGAAAAGACAAAGTAGAAGACAAGCTCTGAACATCAAGAATTCCCCAGAAACCATTCAGAATCTGGGGGGGAGAGGGAAGTAGGTGAGACAGCCAAATGGGTGCTCTCCAAGCCGGAATGAGCGCTTCCCACGCAAGCCAACATGGGCTTCCTCACACCCTCCATCGGCATTCAAGGGGCTGACTCTCCAGAGGCCATGGTGTGGGGGGAGACAGGAAAGGCAAAGGACATGGGTGCTGACTGAGAGCCCCTGCTGTCACATACTGTCCCATTTTCTGCCTCACTTCAGCAGTCCACTGGCCTCATGGCTGAAATCCTTGCTCACAAGGGGCCTTCTACCTCTGAGCTATACCCCAAGCCTGTTTTTATTTTCAAGCAGGATCTCACTAAGTTGCTGAGGGTCTCATTAAGTTATTGAGACTACAATGGGGGCCTGCTTCTGACCCTGGCAGCTAACAGCCTGTATTAAAGCTGACATTTCTCCTCCTGCCCCACTCCTTCCTCTGCTGTTAACAAACAACAGGCCCTCATCAGTTTACTGACCAAAGGGGTGAAGACCTGGCACCTGGTACCTGTGACTCTGAGAAAGAACCAACTCAAAGATGACTTAATCATGAATTGTGTCTCTTCTCACAAGGCCGCTGGCGTGACCCTGAGGAGCTAACTCTTAAAGGGACTTGATTTCCTTGTTAGGGGAGAATCCAGTGCTCATCCCTGAATGCACTTCAGCTCTACAAATTTGGGGGTGGCTCAAGAATTCTACCTCCTGGCAAAATGACTTCTCACTGTTTAACAACATAGCCATTCTGTGAAGTATGACCTCTACTATATAATGGAGAGGGGTTTTCTAGCGAAGGCCTTCCTGCATTTACTACACTTGGAGGAAGCTCTGCTCTATGAATCCCTTGATGTCTTATGAAGTTTGTTATAACTGAATATTGTCCCCAATCATTACATTTCAACAGGATTACTCTTGCATAGATTGAGCTAATGACATCCCCATTCATTACATTCTTAACATTTCTGGATGCCATGGTTTCTCTAATCTGTGTCAAAACTGAATGGGAGCCAGGAGTGGTGGCATATACTTGTCATCCAGTTACTTTGGAGGCTGAGACAGGAGGATCACAGGTGTATGGCCAGCCTCAGCTGCTTAGTGAGGCCTGCAACTTAATGAGATCCTGTTTCAAAATACAGAATAAAAATAGGGCTAGGGGTTTAGCTCAGAGGAAGAATGCCCCAGGGTTCAATCCCCATTGCCATTACTGAATGGTGGGGTGGTAGTGTTTTAACTTAGGGTCTTCTGCATGCTAGGTAAGTACTCTACCAATGAGCGGCACCCCACCCATATAGAAAGTAATTGGTGCATTAGGGAAGAGAGCATTTGAATGGTTTCGAATACTATTTTGCTTATGGAGAAAGACAGGAAGGTAAAGAAAAGAAAGATTAAAGAGAATATTGCATAGAATCGAGAGTAAGCTAAGATGGCTGACAGGAAATAATAGAGGGACTAAAAATCAGTGTTACAAATTATGGAATGGATTTGGACATATTTGGTCTTAAAACCAAATGAGAGAAATTGGGTTTGTCAACGTGATTGGGACTATTCTGATCTCTCACACAGATGTGCCAAGGAAACTTGGAGAAAAGTTTTGAGCCCAGCTCTCCCAGATGGCTATTATCCAGGAGAGAATAAAGTAAAATGAAGAGAGAGGTGAGGTCTTCCATTGTGCATGCCACCGTTCTGTGCTTTCCAGTGAGATCTTGTCACCTTTCTACAAACACTAAAATTACAGGCCTTCAGAGAGATGAGCTGGAGACATCCTTTCCTTAAACCTGTGTGGGCACTTCTGGAGTGCACTGCTGGCCCAGGCATGCCCATCCTGGCCAGTGCTCTGTGCCCACAGATGTGGAATAAGCACGCAGCTGGGGCCAAGGCTAAGGAAGGAGCAACATGGGCCACAGCAGAGAAGACTTCAGCTCCAAGATTCCTACTCAACTCGGGGAACTGTGTTCTGCACAGTGCAATGAGGACACCTTATATTTGTTTATTTATTTAGAAACTCCGAAGCCAGCTGTGGTGGCGCACACCTGTAATCCCAGTACTTGGAAGGCTGAGACAGGAGGATTGCAGGTTCGAGGAAAGCACATGATAACTTAGTGAGATCCTGTTCCAAACTAAAAAATAAAATAGGGCAGTGAGTGGAGCTCAGAGGTAGAGTGCCCCTGGGTTCCATCCCCAGTGAAAGAAAGCAAGCAAGAAAGAAGAAACCTGGATAACAATTGTATTCACAATAGCCTCAAACATAAATAATAAATAGAATACTTGAGAAGAAATCTAACCAAGGAGGTAAAAGAACTCTACAATGAAAACTATAGAACACTAAAGAAAGAAAGTGAAGAGGACATTAGAAGATGGGAAGACCTGCCATGTTCTTGGATAGGCAGAATAAATATTATCAAAATGACCATGTTACCAAAAGTGATCTATGGATTCAATACAATGCCATTAAAATATCAACATCATTCTTCACAAAAGTAGAAAAAAAAGACCTAAAATTCAAATGGAAAAACAAAAGATTGAGAAAAGCCAATACAATTCTTGGTAATAAGGACTATGCTGGAGACATCACAATAGCTGATTTCAAATTATACTATAGAATACAGTCTACGAAGCCAACATCACACTAATACCAAAACCAAATAAATACAGCTCAAGGAAAGAAAACTACAGGCCCATATCATTGATGAACATAGATGCAAAACTTCTAAACAAAATACTAGCAACACACATTCAAAACCACATCAAGAAAATTATACACCATGACCAAGTCGGGTTTACCCCAGGGATGCAAGGCTGCTTCAACATATGTAAAACAATCCATGTAATTCACCACATAAACAGAACTAAAGACAAAAACCATATGATCATTTCAATAGATGGTGAAAATGCATTTGACAAAATCCAACACCCATTCATGCTAACAACACTGCAGAGAATCGGAATAGAAGGGACATGCCTCAACATCATAAAGGCAATATACAATAGGCCCACAGCCAACATCATGTTCAATGGGGAAAAACTACAAGAGTTCCCCTTAAAACAGGAACAAGACAAGGATGTCTGCTGTCACCACTCCTTTTCAGTAGAGTACTTGAGACTCTAGCCAGAGCAATAAGGCAAGAGAAGGAAATAAAAAGAGTGCAAATATGAAAAGAGGAACTGAAATGATCTCTATTTGCAGATGACATGAAATTATACTTACAAGATCCAACAAATTCAACCAAAAGACTTAGAGAACTGATCAACAAATTCAGCAAAGTGTCTGGATACAAAATCAATCTTAAAAAATCAGGAGCTTCTCTGTATGCCAACCATAAATCCACTGAAAAAGAAATCCAGAAGACATTTCCACTCATGATATCCCCAAAACAATAAAATACTTGGGAATAAACCTAACCAAGGAGGTAAAAGACCTCTACAAGGAAAACTATAAAGCATTAAAAAAAGAAATTGTAGAAGATCTTAGAAGATGGGAAGATCTCCCATGCTCTTGGGTAGGCAGAATAAATATCATCAAAATGGCCATTCTTCTAAAAGTGATGTACAGATTCAATGCAATACCCATTAAATTACCAAATTCATTCTTCACTGACATAGAAAAATCTGTCCTTAAATTCATTTGGAACAACAAAAAACCCAGAATAGCCAAAGTAGTCTCAGCAACAAGAACCATGCAGAAGGCATCACAATACCTGACTTCAAACTATACTACAAAGCCATAGTAATAAAAACAGCATGGTGTTGGCACAAAAGCAGACACATAGACCAATGGAGCAGAATAGAAGACTCCGAAAAAACCCCACACACCTACAGCCAATTGATTTTTGACAAAGGGGCTAAAAACATCCATTGGAAAAAAGATGGCCTCTTCAACATATGGTGCTGGCAAAACTGGCTAACCATATGTAAAAAATAGAAATAAATCCCACTTTCTCATCTTGTACAAGAGTCAATTCAAGATGGATCAAAGACCTAGAAATCAGGCCAGAAACCTTGCAGGTACGTGAAGAGGGCATAGGTCCAACACTTCAACACATAGGCACAGGCAAAAACTTCCTCAACAAGACCCCAAAGGCACAGGATATTAAAACGAGGATCAATATGTGGGATTGCATTAAACTTAAGACCTTTTATGCAGCAAAGGAAACAATCAAGAACCTCAACAGAGAGCCGACAGAATGGGAGAAGATTTTCGCCAGCTACTCTTCTGATAGAGGACTAACATCTAGAATATACAGAGAACTAAAAAAAATCACCACTAAAGAAACAAATAACCCAATCAAAAAATGGGCAAGTGAACTAAATAGACACTTCACAGAAGAAGAAATACAAACGGCCAGTAAATGTATGAAGAAATGTTCAACATCATTAGCAATCAGAGAGAGGCAAATCAAAACTACCCTGAGATTTCACCTAACCCCAATTAGAATGGCAATCATTAAAAACACAACAACAACAAATGCTGGCGAGGATGTGGAGAAGTAGGAACTCTAATACACTGTTGTTGGGATTGCAAATTAGTGCAACCACTCTGGAAAACAGTGTGGAGGATCCTCAGAAGAATGGGAATGAACCTACCATATGACCCAGCAATACCACTTCTAGGCATCTACCCAAAAGAACTGAAATTAAACTATAAGAATAATGCATGTGTATCTATGTTTATTGTTTGCACAATTCACAATTGCCAAACTTTGGAACCAACCAAGGTGTCCATCAACAGATGAATGGATTACAAGACTATGGGATATGTACAAAATGGAATTTTATGCAGCCATAAAGAACATCATTTGCAGGGAAATGGAGGGCACTGGAGAACATTATGCTAAGTGAGATTAGTCAGTCACAAAGAGTGAAAAATCAGATGTTCTCCCTAATATGTGAAAGCTAGGGAGAATGGGACTTAGAAGGGACTCCTGACAAAGAAGGAGAAAACTTTAGATGAACAAAGAAGGTGACCTGAGGGAGATGGGAGGGGGGAAGAAGGAAATACACTAATGCACATGATGTGTATACACAAACTTATCAGAGTCCATCACTATGCTGAGCATGAAAAGGAGGGAAGGGGGAGGGAATAGAGTGGGATTTGAGGGAG
>PVJS01026130.1:0-27258 GCA_004027185.1 Glis glis | reverse complement strand
GAGAGAGAGAGAGAGACACGGAGAGAGAGAGAGAGAGAGAGAGAGAGAGAGAGAGAGAGAGAGTGTGTGTGGTGGCGCACACTTGTAATCCCAGTACTTTGGGAGGCGGAGACCGGAGGATCCGGGTTCGCGGCCAGCCTCAGCTCACGCATGCGCGCGAGCGCGCACACCAGTGTTCTCTCTCCTTCCCTCCCTCCCTGTCTCTCACTCTCTCTCTCTCTCTCTCCCTGTCTCTCTCTCTCTCTCTTTACTTAGTGAGGCCCTCCGCAACTTCGTGAGACCCAGTTTCAAAATAAAAAGTATAAAAAATAGGGCCGGGGGCATAGCGCGGAGGTAGAATGCCCCTGCGTTCAATCCCCGGTACCGCAAAAAATATATATATTTTTTTTTAAGTAATATTTGTCACATATTTTCAGTAACTTCTCATAATGATATGCATCTTCAAGTAGTGCAATGCAGCGTGCCACAATAGTTCTAAACATGCATACAGCAAATAAAATATCCCACCCACAAGTGCTGCCTGTGGGAAACTGGGGAAGACACAATTAGAAAGGGTGCTGGGTCCTTCTGCAGAGCAAGCCGGCTCCTCTTTTATTACTGGGACTGACCGGCTCCAAGAGGGAAGCCGACAGAGATGAGCAGACAGCAGTTCTGCCCATCCTGTTCTTATTCTGACAAGATACCTGGGTAGTGAGATGGCAGCTACAAAGCTGAAAACAATGCAGTTCTTCTCCAGGCTGGTTTGAATTTCTATGCAGATATTAGGCAGCTGAGATGGCAAGCAGCAGAGGAATACCACGTTGGCCCAACTCACCAGACTGGAGTTATGGTAAAAGCACCGGACCCCCAGTTTCTGGAACTCAACTGAGAGAGATCGAGGAAGACAGAGAGGTCACAGTTCAAAGGGGTTGACCTGAGCATCAACCTCCAGGGAGAGGATGATCGTTATTCTATCTCAGTAAATCAACACAAGTCTGACTGCCACATGAATCAGAGGACAGTCCTGTATGCCTTCGATGAACTATGTGGCGACACCCTAACCCCATCACAAAAGCAGCTGGTGCGACTACAGCCACCCTTGGGGTGGTAACACAACTGACCTTTATCTTACTTTTAGACCAAATGCCAAAGTTCTTCAAAAAATGTTAAGGAAGGAAAAAAATCTCTCAGAAGGCTTCCACTTCAGTTTACTAAAGGTTTGCCATGTGCCAGATAATGTACAATGTACTCTACATACATTGTTTAAGGTACTCCTCACAAAGGCCTTTTGAGGCAGGGACTAGTAGTACCCCATGCTATATGACTTGCCTGAAGCCATACAGCTCCCTGGCTTGAGTTAGTGGGTAAGATTAGGAGAGTAGAAGAGTATAGAGCAGATGCTGGGAGGAGTTTGGAAAGATTTAACAGTTTCTGTAACTTATACAGAAATTAATGTTACTAGGATATTTATAAATATAGAGAAATGTGATAACTTGTCAGGCGTGGTGGTGCACGCTTGTAATCCCAGTACTTGGGAGTCTGAGACAGAAAGATCATGGGTTTGTAGCCAGCCTCAGCTACTTAGCGAGGCCCTCCGCAATTTAGTGAGACCCTGTTTCAAAATAAAGAATAAAAATTAGGGCTGGGGCCAGGCGTGGTGGCGCGTGCTTGTAATCCCAGTACTTGGGAGGCTGAGACCAGAGGATCCGGGTTCGCAGCCAGCCTCAGCTACTTAGTGAGGCCCTCCGCAACTTAGTGAGACCCTGTTTCAAAATAAAGAATAAAAAATAGGGCTGGGGGTATAGCTTGGAGGTAGAATGCCCCTGGGTTCCATCCCCAGTACCACAAAACAAAACAAAAAATTAGGGCTGGGGATGTAGCTCGGAGGTAGAATGCCCCTGGGTTCAATCCCCGATACCACAAAAAATAAAAAAGAAAAAGAAATGTGATGACTTATATAGTTGCAGAAAAGCACTCAACTGGTGGTTAATCATTTGACTGTACTTATTGTAATATGGATCTTTGAAAGTGAGAACTTAGAAGCTGGGCATGGTGTTGTACGCCTGTAATTCCAGTACTTGGGAGGCTGAGACAGGAGGATTGCAGGTTCGCAGCCAGTCTCAGCAATTTAGCAAGACCGTGTTTCAAAATTTAAAAAAATAAAATAGGGCTGGGAGTGTAACTCAGAGGTAGAATGCCCCTGGGTTCAATCCCCAGCACCACAAAAAAAAAAAAAGAGAGAGAGAGAATTTAAAATGTGCACTCACATCTGGTGGTGCGCTCATATTTGCATGTTGCACACAGGACTCTTGTTTGAAGGAACCCTTTTATAATGGATTTCTCAGCACCCAAACAACACAACTAAGCCCCTCATTTAAACACACCGTTCCTCACCCAGCACCTCTGGCCTCCGACTGGAGATCCGCAGGTTGTCAGCAGGGATGGGGACAAGCTGCAGCAGCGAACGGGCCAGATTCTTGCCAAGGTGGCCACCTCCAATGATGCCCACCTTTAAATTCTCATCATCGTCAGTGGCCAAATCAGGTGATCCCTCTGGGAGATGTATGAAACTTTGATTCTCTTTCAATAGTTCTCTAGAGAATGAACAAACACATACGTAAATACATGTGCACACTGTAGCTCTGTCGACCTCTAATGTTCATTACTTCAATTTTCTCAGAGAGAAGCCTTGTAGCATCTTTAGTACTTCAGAGATGAGACATTTCAGTTGTGTGCAAGGTGTCCAGCTTTAATAGAGAATTAAATGTTCCTCTTGAAGCTGGGAGTGGTGGCACATGCCTGTAATCCCAGTACTTGGGAGGCTGAGACAGGAGGATTGCAGGTTTGCGGTCAGCCTCAGCTACTTAGTGAGGCCCTCCGCAACTTAGTGAGACCCTGTTTCCAAATAAAGAATAAAATAGGGCTGGGAGTATAGCTGAGAGGTAGAACACCCCAGAGTTCAATTCCAGCACCACAAAAAATAAATAAATAATTGTTCCTCCTGAGTAAATTTTCCAGAAACTAAATCACATCCTCTTCTCAAGGGACCAAAGCTGGATTAAAATATTTTTAAATAATGAACATCTTTTTGTTACATGAATTATGCATTTCCCGGCCTCCTTCTTCTCTTCTTCCTCCTCTTTCTCCTTCTGTTTTTTTTTTTGTACTCGGGATTGAACCCAGGGGCATTCTACGCCTGAGCTATACCCTCAGCCCTTTTTTATTTTTTGTTTTGAAACACGGTCTTGCTAAATTGCTGAGGCTGGCCTTGAACCTGCGATCCTCCTATCTCAGCCTCTTGTGTATTGGGATTACAGGCATGTGCCACAATGCCTAGCTTTCCCCCTGCCTTCTTAAACACAAAAGTTTGAATATTTAATCATTCCATTGTCTTTGGGCTGTCACTGTGAACAGCCACTGTTATCCAACATATTGTGGGCCAATTCCTTTTTGATTTCTAGGCAACTGTCTTTTTTTTTTCAGTACTGGGGGAAAACCCAGGAGCATTCTACCTCTGAGCTATACCCCCAGCCCTTTTTTATTTTTTGTTTTGAAACAGGGTCTCGCTAGGTTGCTGAGGCTGCCCTCGAACCTGTGATCCACCTGTCTCAGCCTCCCAATTACTAGGATTACAGGCATGTGCCACCATGCCTAGCTCTAACATAATTTCTTTCTTTCTTTCTTTTTTTTTGGTACTGGGGATTGAACCCAGGGGCATTCTACCTCCGAGCTACATCCCCAGCCCTATTTTTTATTCTTTATTTTGAAACAGGGTCTCACTAAGTTGCGGAGGCCTCACTAAGTAGCTGAGGCTGGCCGTGAACCCAGATCCTCTGGTCTCAGCCTCCCAAGTACTGGGATTACAAGCGTGCGCCACCACGCCCAGCTCTAACACAATTTCTTTATCCCTTCATCATCAGTGGACACTTAGGTTGCTTCCACATGTTAGCTACTGTAAATGGTGTTATAATGAACATGGCTGTGCAAATATCTGAGATCCTGTTTTCGATTCTTTTGGATATATGCCCAAAAATGGAATTCTTGGATCATATAGGATCTGTTTTTAACATGTGGGGGGGACAGGGGTTACTGGGGATGGAACCCAGGGGCATTCTACCTCTGAGCTACACCCTCAGCCCTATTTTATTTTTTACTTTGAAACAGGGTCTCACTAAGTTGCGGTGGGCCTCACTAAGTAGCTGAGGCTGGTTGCAAACCCACGACCCTCCTGTCTCAGCCTCCCAAGTACTGGGATTACAACTGTGCGCCACCAGGCCCAGCTTGTTTTAACTTTTTGAGGAACCTCCATACTGTCTTCTTAATTTCTCCATATCCTTTCCAAAGCTTGTTAATTTCTGTTTTTCTATTCTTTTCTTTTCTTTTTTTCTTTTCGTGTGTGTGTGTGTGTGTGTGTTTGTGTGTGTGTGTGTGGTACTGGGGATTGAACCCAGAGGTGTTCTACTTCTGAGTCACACCCCCAGCCCTATCTTATTTTTTATTTATTTTTTTGTGGCACTGGGGATGGAACCCAGGGGTATTCTACCTCCAAGCTACACCCCCAGCCCTATTTTATTTTTATTTTGAAACAGAAACTCGCTACGTTGCTCAGAGTCTCACTATTTGCTGAGGCTGTCCTCGAACCTGTGATACTCCTGTCTCAGGCGTGCACTACCATGCCTGGCTTTTTTATTTTGAAATAGGGTCTCACTAAGTTGCAAAGGGCCTTGCCAATACCACCACCACCACCAAATTGTAATCCCAGTACTTAGGAGGCTGGGACTGGAGCATCCAGGTTCGCGGCAAGCCTCAGCTACTTAGTGAGGCCCTCCGCAATCTAGTGAGACCCTGTTTCAAAATAAAGAATAAAAAATAGGGCCTGGGGGTGTAGCTTGGACGTAGAATACCCCTGGGTTCAATCCCCAGTGCTTCCAGAAAAGTAAAAGAAAGAAAGAAAGAAAGAAAGAAAGAAAGAAAGAAAGAAAGAAAAATAGGGCTGGAGGTGTAGCTTAGAGGTAGAATGCTCCTGGGTTCCATCCCCAGTACTGCAAAAAAAGTTATGATTTATAAAAGCAAATGGTTTATAAAAGGAAAACAGATCCAAGAAATTGAGAATGAAAGATAGAGGATTTGAGACCAGTAGATGGTCCCGGGTGTGTTTCTTTGGCCCAAGACTAACGGTCTACCCTCTGAATATGTAAAGTATTACTTTAATTATTGTAGACCTTATATTTGTTCTGTAGTTTTATAAAACCTAGGGTCTTAAAGCCTTAGGGTTTCCATATAAACACTACAAACCATGCTCTACTTCAGGCCTCTCTCCTGGTTAAAAAGAGCATTTTCTCTTAGTGCCTGATCCCCCCGAATCTAAAATGCCTCCTGAACAGTTCATACGTGGTTTCTCATCAGTCGTCTAGGGTACAACCAATATGTACACACCCCCTTATCTGTGAGCCAATCAGCAAACTCACTGAGCAGGCTGCCTCCTGGGGTATTAATATGATCAATTCAGATCTGGTCCCACCATCTAGGAGTTAATCTAGTTTCAGAGAAAAGTCAATTGAGTAGGGTGAGAAGTTGACTTATGCTCTGGAGAGACATGAAGTTGCAAAACCCAGGAGCCTAATTCTAGGTATCTGGCTTACACACCCTCCTATTTAAGTATCTGAAGACACATTGTAGAAAGATATCAGAAACCAGGACTGGACCAAGAGCTTCTCTGCAAGTCAATATTCCTGGCTCCAAGCAAATCATCTGGCCATAGGGACTGTAAAGTCCCAGGTGGCTTACTGTGATGGAGCCGTTCACTATTAGGTCCACCCCCAAAGAAAGAACTGACTCCATTTGCAGCCAATCAGCAAGGAATGGCTAGTCATTAGCAGCTGCAGACGAAAAGCTGGTGGCCCTGATGAGTAAATGAATTAATGAATATCATTAATTCACCCGATGAAAGGAAAACATCACTAAAATGAATATCATTAATTCACCCAATAAAAGAAAAACATCATTAAAATGAATATCATCAATTCGCCCAACGAAAGAAAAACATCACTAATCCATGCTTTATTTTGTAACCCTGGTATGGATTTTCCTGATCCTTTCAGTCCAGGAGTGATTGACTATGGGCTGGAAAAGGTAGGAAGACAATCTCTGCCAATTTATTCCCCAGTATGAAAAGTTTAAGTCCCTTGGATCTCGGCAGCGAGATTTCTGTCTCTCTTCCTGGACTTGAAGATCTGGCTTACCTCAGTTTGCAGAAAAGTTTGCAGAAGAAGACTGCATGGGCACAGGCCTCAATCATCAGTCCCCGAGAGCGGCTCTGCAAATAGAGCCAGAAACGATCTTCCTCTGGAATCTCATACTCGAACTTCAGAGACTCCAGGTCCTCCAGCATGTCCATTTCCAAGCCACCATCTCCTGCAGTGACAGACACCAATCAACGGGGCTCCCTGCCCTGGAGGACCAGGGATCCATGAGGAGGGCTTATGGTGATGGTGGGTGTGCCTGTCACAAGTGCTCACAGCACCTCTCTCCTTCCAGATGCTGAACTTCTGTTTGAGTGTGGATCTTGGGGGATTCCTAATCACTGGCTGCCAATGAATCCTACACTCATGAAACACCTGAGCAGAAAGCCCAAAGTCATATTTCTCCACACAGGTTATAGGAACATGTTTTTAGCAAATGAGTTCACATAAGAAATGGATTTCAGAGGTGTTCATGGGCCAGGATCTTCTCCCTACCATTCCCTAGGTTTTAGACATAGGACTGAACACATAGGACCTCATTTCAAAAAGTCTCCTTTTTTGCTGGGTGTGGTGGCACACACCTGTAATCCCAGTACTTGGGAGGCTGAGACAGGAGGGTCGCAGGTTCATAGGCCAGCCTCAGCCACTTAGTGAGGCCCTCAGCAACTTAGACCCTGTTTCTAACTAAAAAATAAAATAGGGTTGGGGGTGTAGCTCAGAGGTAGAATGCCCCTGTGTTCTATCTCCAGTACCATAAAAAATAAAAAGGGTTGGGAGTATACCTGAAAGGTAGAATACCCCTGGGTTCAATCCCCAGTACAAAAAAAGAAGGAAGGAAGGAAGGAAGGAAGGAAGGAAGGAAGGAAGGAAGGAAGAAAGAAAGAAAGGAAGGAAGGAAGGAAGGAAGGAAAGAGGGAGGGAGGGAGGAAAGGCAGGGAGAAAAAAAAAATGTCTTCCTTTTTACTAAACTCCATGTTTCCCACAAGGTAGAAAAGAGCCCAAACTAATCACTGCCTTATCTAGAGTAGGGGCACCTAGATTTTAGAAGAGAAACCTGGGGATGTATAAACACATCTACATACATCTCTCACCAACCCAACTGAGATCAGCTCTATTCCTCAGCTTCTGGTCCAGGCAGGTAGGGAGTGCATTTCTAAGGAGAATTATTCAAGAAAATTGTCATTATGACTCCTTAGCTACCAGATTACTTCAATCTCTGAGTCTTAAAGGGGCCAACCCTAACCACAGGTTCTCCTGACCTGAATTTTGAGATCACAAGTTCCTTAGTAGGGGGCCATCTTTTTCCCAACAGACAATGCTGCCTTTCTAGTTTTTTTGTGGACTCGAACATCATACAAATCTTAGCACTACTTGACTTATTTTTCTCTTTCTTTTTATGTTGAAGAAATTAATGATCAGTCGGGCGTGGTGGCACACGCTTGTAATCCTAGTACTTGGGAGGCTGAGACTGGAGGATCCGGGTTCATGGCCAGCCTCAGCTGCTTAGTGAGGCCCTCCGCAACTTAGTGAGACCCTGTTTCAAAGTAAGAATAAAAAATAGGGCTGGGGATGGAGCTCGGAGGTAGAACGCCCTGGGTTTAATCCCCAGTACCGCAAAAAAAAAAATCAATTATCAATTTTATGGTAAAGGTGATATTGAGATCAGGATTCAAAACTACTCAAGTCTCTAATCCTCTTGTTAAATTTAAAAACTAAGATTTTGGAGGTGAAATTCACACAATAGAAAATAGCCATTGTATTTTATTTTTTGTGGTACTGGGGATTGAACCCACGAGCATTCTTACCTCTGAGCTACACCCCTGACCCTTTTTATTTTTTGTTTTTAAACAGGGCCTTGCTAGGTTGCTGAGGGTCTTACTAAACTGGTAAGGCTGATCCTGTCTCAGCCTCCCAAGTACTGCGATTATACCAACTTAAAATTCGCTCTGTGTGTGTGTGTGTGTGTGTGTGTGTGCACGCGCACATGCGCGTAGTGCTGGGGATTGAACCCAGAGGCATTCTACCACTGAACTACACCCCCAGCCCTATTTTATTCTTTAATTTGAAATAGGGCCTCCCAAGGTTGCTGAGGCTGACGGCAAACCTGTGATCCTCCTATCTCAGCCTCCCAAGTACTGGGATTACAGGCATATGCCAACACTCCTGGCTAAAATTTGCCATTTTATTTTATTTATTTATTTATTTATTTATTTATTTATTTATTTATTTTGCGGTACCGGGGATTGAACCCAGGGGCGGTCTACCTCCGCGCTACACCCCCGGCCCTATTTTTTTATACTTTATTTTGAAACCGGGTCTCACGAAGTTGCGGAGGGCCTCACTAGGTAGAGAGAGAGTGACAGGGAGAGAGAGAGAGAGAGAGAGAGAGAGCTGAGGCTGGCCGTGAACCCGGATCCTCCGGTCTCCGCCTCCCAAAGTACTGGGATTATAATCGTGCGCCACCACGCCCGGCTTAAAATGTGCCATTTTAAAGTGAACAATTGCCAGACATGGTGGTACACACTTGTAATCCCAGTACTTGGGAGGCTGAGACAGGAGAATCGCAGGTTTGAGGACAGCCTCAAGTAGTGAGACTCTTATCAATGTAGCAAGACCCTGTTTCAAAATAAAAAATAAAAAGCCAGGGGTGGTGGCACATGCTTGTAATCCCAGTACTTGGGAGGCTGAGACAGGAGGATCACAGGTTCGCAGCCAGTTTCAGCTACTTAGTGAGGCCCTCCACAACCTAGTGAGACTGTTTCAAAATAAAGAATAAAAAATAGGGCTGGGGGTGTAACTCGGAGGTAGAATGCCCCTGAGTTCAATACCCAGTTCCGAAAAAAATAAAAAATTGCAAAATAAAAAATAAAATAGGGCCGGGCGTGGTGGCGCACGCTTATACTCTCGGTACTTGGGAGGCTGAGACTGGAGGATCACAGGTTTGCAGCCAGTTTCAGCTACTTAGCGAGGCCCTCTGCAACTTAGTGAGACCCCTGTTTCAAAATAAAGAATTAAAAATAGGGCTGGGGTGTAGCTCGGAGGTAGAATGCCCCTGGGTTCAATCACCAGTGCCGAAAAAAAAAAATAGGGCTGGGGGTGTAGCTCAGAGGGAGAATGCCCCTGGGTTCAATCCCCAGTACCACAATATATAAATAAATAAATAATAAATAAATAGAATAGAATAAAATAAATAAAAGTGAACAATTCAGTCGTACATTCAGAATGGTGCACAACTACCTCTATCTAGTTCCAAAAATGTTCATACCCACAAATGGAAGCCCCATTCACATTAAGCAATTACTGCCCATCCCTAGCCCCAGTCCCTGGAACCTCCAATCTGCTTTCTCTCAATGGATTCACCTATTCCAGTTACTTCATATATGTGAAATCATACAATATGTGACCTTTAGTGTCTGGCTTCTCTAATCTCTCTTATAGGAAGGCTGCTATGTCACATTCAGTCTCCTTAAAAGCACAGTCCCCAGCACTTGAGGTGAAGAGCATGAAGTTCTTATCAAATTTAAGAAAGAAGTCAGACTTGGTGGCACACGCCTGTAATCCCAGCACTTGGGAGGCTGAGACAGGAAAAGCGCAGGTTCAAGGACAGTCTCAGCAATGTAGTAAGGCTCTCAGCAACCTAGCGAGCCCTTGTTTCAAAACAAAAAATAAAAAGCCGGGCGTGGTGGCGCACGCTTGTAATCCCAGTACTTTGGGAGGCGGAGACCGGAGGATCCAGGTTCGTGGCCAGCCTCAGCTCTCTCTCTCTCTCTCTCTCTCTCTCTCCTTCTCTCTCTCTCTCTCTCTCTCTCTCTCTACCTAGTGGGGCCCTCCACAACTTCGTGAGACCCAGTTTCAAAATAAAGTATAAAAAAAATAGGGCCGGGGGTGTAGCACGGAGGTAGAATGCCCCTGGCTTCAATCCCCGGTACCAAAAGAAAAAAAAAAATCTAAGAAACATTTCCTTACACTAAAAGTGAGTAGGTCATTCTAATGTTGCAAGTGGTGTTTCTTGCTCCAAAGGAAAGAGAAGCTCGCAGCCTCCCAGATGAGCATGACCAGTGCAGCACACGTTCAGTTGAATGGACACGAATTCTCGGAATTCTTGGCCTGTCCTTTACTTACGCATTCTCCAAAATGGGGATTCAGGTGTAGCTTTGTAACATGCCAACTTGGCTAGGCTGAACTATTTTTTCCAGAATTTCCTCTTTTGTATTTTCTGGTTGGGGTAAACCACAAGAGCTATCTTTGTGTAAAATCTAAAAGGTGGAAATAAAGCAGCAGCCAGTCTGTGTTTCAGGTTGAGGCTGGACAGGCACTTCCGGAGTTCACAAACATCATTGCACATCTGCTGGCTGCCTTGTTGGTGTGGGGCTGCAGCTGGACCTGTAACTGCTACACCTGCCCCTGGACCCTCCTTCAGCTGCTTACTCCTGGGCCAGGTGTTTTTCAGCTCTCTGACAAAGGCCACGAGTTACTCCTGCAGGATACTCAGGGTTGGAGGCAATGAAAACACACAAGGGTCCTAGTCTCATGCCGTCTGTCACTTTATATCCATCTTCCCTCCCCACGCCTGCCCTAGGAATTTCAAGCTCCACCATGAGAAGACACCATGAAGACAACCACCTTACACAGTCTGTGTATCCAGCTGCCAAGCCAGCAAGATCAAATCCCAGTAACAAATTACATATATAGATTAGATTAAAAAAATATATATATATATACTCCTAGAGATTCTACTTCTCTGATTGAACTCTGATACAGTAATTAATAGTTACACCACTGTTTGAAGATGAGGCAATAACTTTTAGTACAATCTAACAAATTAAAGGGTACCTGGAATTGCAAAGGGGATTACAAAATGGAGGAGCAAATGGGGTTACTTAACACTGGGATTACTAACATTTTGGGCAGGATACTTCCTTGTTGTGGGGGAAGTTAGCAGGATCTCTTGCTTCTACCCACTACAGGCAAGTAGCACCCCCAAGTGCAGCAATGAAAAGTGTCTTCACTGTCAAATGTTTCCCGAGGGGTAAAACAGCCTCCAACTGAGACCCAAGTTGCCTTAAAGCATGCTGTGTGCCCCTGTATGTGCATCGTCTCTTCTCCTTCTGCCACTGCACCCACTCCAGACACAGGAGTGTAGAACTCTACAAGGTCATAGGTCATCACACCTACATTTTGCAGATGAAGAGGCTAGAAAGGGACTCACCCACCACCACACGGCTAGTCTGTGGAAGAGCTGGGAAAAGAAGTTAGAGTTCCAGCTCCCAGCTTAGTGCTCTTAATGCCCAAGTGGCCCTGTTTTGCCACAAGCACTGTTCCTCAAAAACCAAACGTGTGTTGACAGGCTTCTGAGTGTGGTCATGGATGTAGACAAGACAGCGAGCAATTATTTCACCATTCTGCATCAAACAACTGGGCAGGGAAGAGAAGGCACCAAGGATGAAACAGCTTTATTGGGAGTCTAGGCAAGTCAAGAAAGCCCAGGGCAGTCATAGAAGATAGGCTGATACTGGTACAGGGCAGAAAATAGCACTACAGAACATCCTCTCAAAAGTTAAGTGAAAATAAAACCTCCATCTAAATATCCTAACAGAAATGCGGCTGAGTTTAGCCCAGGTAAAGCTTCTGGACACTCCTGGTGAAATAATGAGATTTTTGCCTAGAGGGAGAACTCTCCAGCACTGCTGAATCGGAGTCCATATAAGGTTGTGGGGCTGGGATAGAAGCCGAGGAAAAGACAAAGGGGGTGTCTCATCACCCAAACCAGCTCATCTTAGGGTGCAGGTGAGGGAGGAACCCTACATTTTGGGACAAAGAGTAGACTGGGCAGCAGAAGGTACTGGCTGAAGAAACACGCCTGGGCAATGTCTGTCACCACGTGGAGGGCTCTGTGGTCTGGTCTGAGTGTGTCTCCAGCAAGTCCTGAGCAGTGCTGGCACCCTTCCTGAGGCCCTCGGAAGATCGCCATTGTGGTTCCGTTCTGACTTCCTTCAGAGCAGAACTGCCAACGTCCGGCACTAGGTCCTGGATCATAATCAGCTGAGACGAATGCAGTAGCTACCCCGTGACACCTGTACTTCTTGGTCTAGGAGATTTCCTTTCAGGAGCAGTCGCTTTTCTCAACCCATGAGAGATCTGGCCCAATATGGGCTCCCACCTTCACATGAGCACCAGGTGAGAGTATCTTTCTCATGAATCAAAGCGTTAGACCGTGGCCCTTAGGTGACGTCCCTTGGACAGAAGATCAGTCTGAAGCTATCCAGGAGCTGGTTTCTGTCCCAAGACAGCAGGCACTGCTTGTTGACAATGGGCCAAAGTGTTGCGATGCTGTAACTCTCCCAAACAGCTCTGTATGCTTTCATAGGCAGGAAGGAAGAAATGAGGCAGGCTTCAGGGTAGCTAATGCAATTTAATTCTTCCATCGAATTTGCTGTGGAAAGAGCAATGAAGGTGTGTGATTAGTTTCACTCACCCCTACAGAGAGGTACAGATTGGAAGGCAATGATCAAGGCTCATTGGCAGAATATGTAAGAAAAAGGGTAACAAGGACTGAATAGAGGAGGTGTTGAATTTTTTTTAATATGTAAGGGAGTTCATTTATTCAGAAATGGATTAAACATCTACTCTATATTTTACAGAATGCCTCATTGAGGGCATTTATTCTGCTTCTTTCCTCCTAACGACCAAGATTTGCTAACTTTATCTGACCCTAGTGTAAGTGCCAAAATACCTAATAGGAAAGTAAGTTTCGTGTTAATGAAAAACTCAGTAATTTCATACTATGAGAGACAAATCAGTTGTACTCCCCAAACAGCTAAAGTCTATTTTACCCACTTCTTACTTCCAACAGGTAGGTCATATCCATTCCCAGGAGACTATATAGTCTACCAAGACAATTCTGAAGTGAAAACATTTGTCTTTGTAATTCCAATTGTTAGTTCCTGCTATGTGCTAGGTTTAACAACCATCAGAGCATCACAGCTAAGTCTCTGCCTGAGATCGCCAGATTAGCTTTCTATCACCCCACATCTCAGGCCTAATTTCTATTGTTCAAAGCAGTACTTCTGATATTTTGGCCCACAGGTGAGCCTTCATTCCATGAGGCTCAGCTAACTGCAATCCTGCCCAGGTCGTGGAAACATATGTTTGATGCTACTTTATGAACTGTCTCCTGGATGAGTCACCTGGGACCACTGGGGCATATGTGTAGGGAGGAAGTGTAGCTGCTCACCGAGCTGCTGAGAAGGGAGTCAATCTTCTCCTCCTCTGCAGATCCTTTATCAACCTTGCTCCTGTATGCTAATAACTGCTGACGATCCTTCAGGTCTCGGCAGGTCTGTACACCAAAACAAATAATACAAACCCCCAATCAGCCTTCTTTCTCTAGGAAGGGCTACTTCAAAGGACTGGGAAAATATGAGAGTGCTGGTCTCCAAACTAACTCTCATCAGACTATTTTGTCCATTCATTCACAAATAATGGAAGCACCTCAGGATCTAGGCAGAGAATGCTGCAAACCCCCCCCTCCACTGAGGACCTAACTCAGGGCTCTCATTTCTTGGGGACTCACATCAATGACGACATCGTGGCACTTGAACTTAGTGGCTAAGTTCAACTTTGTGTCCACATCTTCCACCAGATTGACATACTCCTGTAATATCTGTGGGAAGAGGTACTTCTGGTTAATAATTCCTGGACCCATAAAACACAGAGCTCTCCAAGTAAAAAACAAAATGTCAACCAGGCATGGTGGCGTACGCTTGTAATCCCAGTACTTGGGAGGCTGAGACAGGAGGATTACAGGTTCACGGCCAGCCAGTGAGGCCCTCCGCAATTTAGTGAGACCCTGTTTCAAAATAAAGAATAAAAAATAGGGCTGGGGATGTAGCTCAGAGGTAGAATGCCCCTGGGTCAATCCCCAGTACCTCAAAAAAAAAAAAGTCCTAAAGTAGGCAAAAAAAGTTCAGTATCCAACACCTGCAATTCCTGTCATCAACCACAGGACTAGTTCTGCAGTGGGAAATGAGGTGACACGAGGCAGTTCTTCCCTGATGCCTCAGAAAAGAAGATAAGAGCACATTCCTCCTTATCCTGGGTCCACATACACATGCCAGCAAGGCAGCGCTCTAGAGGGGGGACCCACTGCCGTGCCCACTGCTTCTTGAAGTCCTTTCTCAACAAGTTCTCCTTTTGGATCATTTGAATAGTACATCAGTTCTCTGCATAGCTAACCATGGTAGATGCTCCTCAGAGATGAAAGTCTGGGGTTACTTCTAAGAGAAAGACAATATCCCTCCCTGGCCATTTTTTTACTGGCCCTGGGGATTGAACCTGGGAGCATTCTACTTCTAAGCTACACTCCCAACCCTATTTTATTTTTTAATTTTGAAACAAGTTCTTGCTAAGTTGCTGAAGGTCTCACTAAGTTGCTGAGGCTGGCTTTGAACCTGCAATCCTCCTGTCTCAGCCTACCAACTGCTGGGATTGCAGGTGTGAGCCATTGCACCTGGGTCTCCCTGGCCTTTTCTTTTTTTTATTATTCATTTATTTTTTTGGTACTGGGGATTGAACCCAGGGGCATTCTACCTCCGAGCTCCACCCCCAGCCCTATTTTTATTCTTTATTTTGAAACAGGGTCTCACTAAGTTGTGGAGGGCCTCACTAAGTAGCTGAGGCTGGCCGCGAACCCGGATTCTCCGGTCTCAACCTCCCAAGTACTGGGATTACAAGCGTGCACCACCATGCCCGGCTCTCCCTGGACTTTTTTATCTAAAGTCCCAATGCAGCCATTGTGAGAAACCATTAAGGGAAAACCAGAACAGGTCAAGTCTCCATCACTGGACAATTAGAGGCTAAAAGTTAGGCTTTCTAGAGTACCTGTACCCAACTCTCTTTAGGAGTCATACCTGGACAGGGGCACTGTTCTTGTGCAAAATTTCCACAACTCGATGGAAGCCAATGGGTGCTCTCTTCTTGGTATAACCCAGCCAGTTCTAAAAAAAGTAAGATGGTGCAGCAGTAGGTAAGCCAGATACAGTCAACACACTCTGAGCTAGTGTCTGTGTTTTACGGTCAGACCAGAATAATGTGGTGAAAAGGTGGATAGAAGAGGGTGAGGGAAGCCAGGCGTGGTGGCACATGCTTGTAATCCCAGTACTTGGGAGGCTGAGACCGAGGGATCCGGGTTCGCGGCCAGCCTCAGCTACTTAGTGAGGCCCTCCGCAACTTCATGAGACCCGGTTTCAAAATAAAGGAGAAAAAATAGGGCCGAGTGTGTAGCTAGGAGGTAGAATGCCCCTGGGTTCAACCCCCGGTACCGCAAAAAAAATAAATAAATAAATAAAATAAAATGTAAACCAATTTGTATGAAGTCACAAAAAAGACCTCAAATATCCAAAGCAATCCTGAGAAAGAAAAAAAAAGGTGAGAGCATCACATCATGATTTCAAACGATATTATAATACTATAGTAATCAAAACAGTATCTTCATGGCATAAAAACAAACACAGACTAGTGGACAGAAAAGAGCCCAGAAATAAAACCAAACATACATAGTCAACTAATTTCCAATAAGGGCAACAAGAGGACACAATGGGAATGGATAATCCTTCAAAGTATAGTGCTGGGAAAACTGGATTTCCACATGCAAAAGAATGAAACTACACTGTTACCTTACACCATGCATAAAAAGCAATTTAACATGGTTAAAAGAAGCCGGGCATGGTGGTGCACACTTGTAATCCCAGTACTTGGGAACCTCAGACAGGAGGATCGCAGGTTCAAGGACAGTCTCAGCAAGCAGTGAGACTTTCATCAACCTAGTGAGACCCTGTTTCAAAACAAAAATAAAATAGGGCTGGGGGTGTAGCTTGGAGGTAGAATGCCCCTGGGCTCAATTCCCAGTACCACCAAAAAAAAAAAAAAATAGGGCTGGGAGTGTAGCTCAGATGTAGAATGCTTCTGGGTTCAATCCCTAGTACCACTAACAACAACAACAACAATAATAATAAATAATAATAATAAATAAAGACAAGTTGGTAAGTGTTGGTGAGGGTGTGTAGAAAAGGGAACAGTTGTACACTATTGGTGGGACTATAAACTGATGCAACCATTATGGAAAACAGTATGAAGTTTCATAAAGAAACTAAAATTAAGCTGGGCGTGGTGGTGTACACCTGCAATCCCCACATTTGGGAGACTAAGATTGCAGGTTCAAGGCCAGTCTCAGCAACTAAATGAGATCTTCAACAACTTAGTGAGACCTGTTTCAAAATAAAAAATAAAATAGGGCTGGGGTGTAGCTCAGAGGTAGAACACCCCTGGGTTCAATCCCCAGTACAACAACAACAAATAATTAAAAATAAAATTATCATACGACCCAGTAATCTCTCTTCTGGGTATATGCCAAAGGAAACAAAATCACCACCTCATAAAGACATCTGTAGACCCACATCCATTGCATCATTATCTACAATAGCCAAGATATGAAACAAAATGTGTCTATCACTAGACAAATGGATAACGAAACTCTGGGGTATATACACACACAGTGGAACAGCATTCAACCTGCCATCTGTGACAGCATAGATGAACCTAAAGGACTTTATACCAAGTGAAATAAGCCAAGCACAGAAAGAAAAATACTACATGATCTTACTTATATGTGAAATCTTAAAAAAGAAAAAAAGTTTGCCAGGCATGGTGGCGCATGCTGGTAATCCCAGTACTTGGGAGGCTGAGACAGGAGGATCACAGGTTTGCAGCCAGCCTCAGCAACTTAGTGAGACCCTGTTTCAAAATAAAAGAATAAAATAGGGCTGGGGGTATAGCTCAGAGGTAGAATGCCCCTGGTTTCCACCCCCAGTACCACACACACACAAAAAAAGTCAAATACATAGAAACAGAAATTAGTGGTTCCAGGATAGCGGGAATGGAGAAATGTAGGTTAAATGGTACAAAGTTGCAATTATGTGGGATGAATAAATCTAGAGATCTAAGGTATGGCATGAGGATTATAGTTAACAATATTGCATTGTATACTGGAAATTTGCTAAGAGTGATTTTAAGGGCTTTTTCCACACATAAAAGAAATGGATAATTCTATACAATGTGAACTGGCTTGTCTCTACTAATCACTTCATTGTAGACATCAAAAGACTATGTGCTATACCTTAAAAAGTCTACAATAATTGATTAACTATCTAAAAAATGTAAACTAATAGAGACATTATAAGCAAGTGCAATGAAAGGTTTTTTTGTGTGTGTGCGGTACTGGGGATTGAACCTGGGGCATTCTACCTCCAAGCTACACCCCAGCCCTATTTTTTATTCTTTATTTTGAAACAGGGTCTCACTAACTTTCGGAGGATCTCACTAAGTAGCTGAGGCTGGCTGCGAACCTGCGATCCTCCTGTCTCAGTCTCCCAAGTACTGGGATTACAAGCATTGTGCCACCACACCCAACTCCAATGAAAAATTTTTGATTGGCTCCTAATAGTACATAAATACAAAAACAAACCAAAAACAGCTATAAAGAACTAATATAAGCTGGGCGTGGTGGCGCACACTTGTAATCCCAGAACTTGGGAGGCGGAGAACGGAGGATCCGGGTTCGTGGCCAGCCTCAGCTACTTAGTGAGGCCCACTGCAACTTCGTGAGACCCGGTTTCAAAATAAAGTATAAAAAATAGGGCCGGGGGTGTAGCTCAGAAGTAAAATGCCCCTGGGTTCAATCCCCGGTACCGCAAAAAAAAAAAAAAGAACTAATATAGACTATATTTATGTGATTTATTTTATTTATGTGATTTAAATATGGACTCTATGTACATGGCCAATATCTGATACTATTATTGAATTAATGTTAAATTTCTGGAGAGTGATAATATTATGTTTATGAAGGACATAATGCTTAAGTATTTAAGGGAGAAGCATCATGAGAAGCATTATGCAATTTACTTTTAAATGGTTCAGAAAAAAATGCATGTGTATAAAAAAGAAAAAGTTAATATGGCAAGAATGTTAATATATTAGTGAAAGGGTAATGAATTAGTAAAGACTATTAGTAGCCGGGCATGGTGGCACACACTTGTAATCCCAGTACCTGGGAGACTGAGACTGGAGGATAGCAGGTTCAAGGCCAGCCTCAGCTACTTTGTGAGACCCTCCGCAACTTAGCAAGACCCTGTTTCAAAATAAAGAATAAAAAATAGAGCTGGGGGTGGAGCTTGGAGGTAGAATGCCCCTGGGTTCAATCCCCAATACCGCAAAAAAGAAAAAGTAAAGACTATTAGTGGTCATTATACTATTCTTTCAAGTTTTTAGGTTTGAAATTTTGGAAAATAAAAGGTTAGGGGGAAAAATGTTAATCAGTAACCAGAACTTAAACAATGGATGATGACTCTATTTCTCCCAAGGGCTTGGCAGCACAAAACAGTTCCAAGACACTCACTTTTGTGGTGAAGAGGGCATCTACATCATGCCAGGCTCGAAGTTTGGCACGAGCAGCCAGGGCCGTCAGCACATACTGTTTGTCTGGAATCTAGAAACCAGAGACCAGGAAAAATTAAGGTGAAGTAGAAATGCAAAGATGGAGATGCTTCAGAATTTTAGGAATGATAAGCATAAATATTCCCTGGCATTAATTCTGCCCTTTAACATCAATAGATTTCTCAGGCTGTCAAGAACCCTTAACTCCCAAGCCCCAGTACTGCCTCACACCATTCAGTTAAGGTCTTCTCTCACTTCCTACAAACTCATTCCTTCTTATTTTCTTTTTTTTTTTTGGTGGTACTGAGAATTGAACTCAGGGGCATTCTACCTCCAAACTACACCCCCAGCCCTTTTTTATTTTTATTTTGAAACAGGATCGCGCTAGGTTGATGAATCTCACTACTTGCTGAGGCTGTCCTCAAACCTGTGCCTCAGCCTCCCAAGTACTGGGATTACAAGTATGCACCACTATTCCTTCTTATCTTTAACCTTGAGTAGCAAAGAACTTACTATACAGGGTTACTCTGATACTACTTTTATACTACACCAATGTATATACCTTAAATGTCTTCTTCAGGTTGATGGGACTGCTGAATGTCCCCTAGGATGATAGTGGAGAGAGAACGTTAGTGAGATCACCCAATCTCCCATTTTCTTTTCTACTACACAGACTTTCTACATCTCATTATGTTACTATGTAAACCCAGAAGTTAATTTATAAGAAAAGTGCCGAGCCAGGCGTGGTGGCGCACACTTGTAATCCCAGTACTTGGGAGGCTGAGACAGGAAGATCACAGGTTTGTGGCTAGCCTCAGCTACTTAGGCCCTTGGCAACTTAGTGAGACCCTGTTTCAAAATAAAGAATAAAGAATAAAAAATAGTGGTAGAATGCCCTGGGTTCAATCCCCGGTACTGCGAGAAGAGAAGAGAAGAGAAGAGAAGAGAAGAGAAGAGAAGAGAGAAGAGCCATAGGGTCTCATGGGTTAGTGAGATCACCCAATCTCCCATTTTCTTTTCTATTACACAGACTTTCTACATCTCATTCTGTAACCATATAAACCCAGAAGTTAATTTACAAGAAAAGTGCCAAAGGGTCTATCACCACAACTAGTTTATCAGGAATTGGATTAATAAGGATGGTGCTTTTTTCAACTTCCCACTAATCCAAAAAAGGGAAAAATGTCCATTTCTGATCATTAAATCCAATTTTTTGGGGGGGTTACTGGGGATTGAACCCAGGGGTGGTCTACCTCTGAGCCACACCCTAAGCCCTATTTTTTTTTATTTTTTTATTTTTTTGCGGTACTGGGGATTGAACCCAGGGACATTCTACCTCCGAGTTACACCCCCAGCCCTATTTTTGTTTATTCTTTATTTTGAAATATGGTCTCACTAAGTTGCAGAGGGCCTCATTAAGTAGCTGAGGCTGGCTGCGAACCCAGATCCTCCTGTCTCAGCCTCCCAAGTACTGGTATTACAAGTGTGCACCACCATGCCCACCTTCTTTTTTTATTTTGAAATAGGGTCTCACTAAGTTGCTGAGATTGGCCTTGAACCTGCAATCCTCAGTCTCCCAAATACTGGGATTATAGGCATGCACCACCATGACCGGAAAAAAAACTTACTTTTTTTGATACTGGGATTGAACCCAAGGGCATTCTACTCCTGAGCTACACCCCCAGCCCCCCCCCCTCATTTTGGCACTGGGGATTGAACCCAGGAGCATTCTACCTCCGAGCTACACCCCCAGCCCTATTTTTTATTTTTTATTTTGAAACAGGGTCTCACTAAGTAGCTGAGGCTGGCCACGAACCTGCGATCCTCCAGTCTCAGCCTCCCAAGTACTGGGATTACAAGCATGTGCCACCACGCCTGGCCCTTTTAATTTTGAAACAGGATCTTGCCAAATTGCTGAGGCTGGCCTCGAATCTGCGATCCTTCTGTCTCAGTCTCCCAAGTACTGGGTTTATGGGTGTGAGCCACCACACCTAGCTTAAAATATTTCTTTTCTTTTGTTTTTTTTTGTGGTACTGGGAATTGAACCCAGAGGCATTCTACTGCTGAGCTACATCCCCAGACAGATTTTATTTCTTACTTGGAAACAGGGTCTCACTAGGTTGCTGACAGCCTCACTAAATTGCTGAGACTGTCCTTGAACCTGCAATCCTCCAGTCTCAGCCTCCCAAGTATTAGGATTACAAGCATGTGCCACCACACCTGGCTTAAAATTTTTTCTAAAAATAAAAAAGGATCGACAGCTACCTGATGTGCTACTGCTCTTCTCTATACCATGCCAATCCACTGGAAATTATGGACCTTTGAACAGAGTCTGCCACAGGAGCCAGTACCAGACAAAATGTGCTATGCTGCATGCCAGCCCATCTGAAGCTGTGTAAACCCTTACAAACCTTTTTTTCCTCTTGGCTCACCCTTGTGGAGGGCCAGGAAAGCTTGCAGGTGGATTTCTGAGAGCTATATGCTCTCATTTTTAACAGAGCACATCAAAATACCGGGCTTGAACTGTGTTCTTCTTGTGCAATGAGAGTTTGTGGGGTCTCTCTCATATTTTGCCTGTACCTCGGCCTCCGTGTAGTGGTAGAAGCAGGAGTAGAAGAGCGTTGTCACTAGTGGCATGTTGAGGATGGAAGCTTTGCGGGGGTGCTTTCGGAAGATCTCAGTCTGCCCTGCTGATTCCAGGTGTCGATCATTTGCCTGTGATGGAGTGAGTCAAGTGAAAAAAAGAACAATGACCATGGAGAAGAGACAGGAAAAACATCTTTAATACTATAGTAGTTGTGTTTCCCACCCTAGGAATAAAGCAAAAAAGGGAAAAAGAAATTGCCTGGGATACCCCAAGGGGTGAGGGTGTTAAAATCTGTAACACAACCATGGATCTAAGTTGAATGAAGAGATTGCAGAAGTGGTGCTGACATGGGAGATTCAAGATGAAGAGGAAATACTTCCATGCTAACAGCAGGTAAGAAGAAAAAGGATGCCTAAGAACAATCGAGGAAGGGGCTATGGTATAGAGGGAAGAAATGAGAGACTGTGACAGGAAATGACTTTCGTGCACAGCATGAAAGTCTCCTAGGTGCTGAATAGCACCGAGCCTGGGTGATGAAGCAGAAAACGTAGAGATGAGGAATCTAACCTCAATAATGATCTGTCGTTCCAGGAGCGTGTAATGGTCTTGTATGTGTGCAGAGTCCTCTGCTGAAAATGGCAAACTGGTAGAGGGCCAGAAGGTTAGTACCTCTTTCTCTACACTACAAGGAAACAAACCCAACTAAACTAAATCATCACTGTGGTATGACAGGCTCATGGGGCTGCACAAGGCTGATCCCAATTCATCTTTATAGCATCCCTGGAAGGCAGAGAGAAAGCGGGAAACAGAGCAGACCTTGGGCTTAGATTTTCTATTTAATATTTTGCCAATTCAAGAGGGATCCTTAAAGTCCAAAAAATACATGTTGTCATAAGGGATTTTGCTGTGGGATTCATAAGAATCCTCTCATTTTGGAAGTTGGGTGTTGGTCAATGAGGCACAAAGCCAGTAAGTGAGCCTAGCCAACTGCTCACTGTCTACATCCCAGAGAAGCTCTGGGGCTCGCGTCACTGCTTACCTCTACTTAAGGGGCACTCAAATTTGTTGTGACATTTTTTGTTGCAGAGTAATAAAAGTATATTAAATTATACAGCATAATGGTAGGTTTGCAGATTGGCAAAGACCTACACAAATGTCAAGGGTTCTACCTTCAAAACTATGTTTTTATACACGAAGAAGTTGAGGGTCCGGGCATGGTGGCACATGCCTGTAATTATCAGTACTTGGGAGGCTGAGGCAGGAGGATCGCAGGTTTGAGACCAGCCTCATAGCCTCAGCAATGTAGTGACACCCTGTTTCAAAACAAAAAATAAAAAGGGCTGCAGGTATACCTCAGAGGTAGAATGCCCCTGGATTCAATCCCCAGTACCAAAAAAAAAAAAAAAAAAAAAGAAGTTCAGGGTTGAGGGACAGTGTCCTACCTGAAAATCCTATGGCATATCAATGGGTAAGGCCAGGAACAGAAGGCAGATTTTAAACTCTCAGCTCTCAGCTCTAACCTTTAGAAAGTGCTGCCTTATTCCCTACTTCACTCACTCCAGGAAGAATTCTGAAATCCAATTACATGCTCCCAGATAAGTGTGAGCCATAGTAAATTTTTTGAGGTTAGAGGGATTAGAGGGAGACAGCAATAGGTTCCGGTTACTTCACTATTCTGACTTTTCTGTTTTCCAGAGCCATTATTCCACTGATATAAGAAAATTTCAAGCCAGGTGTGGTGGCCCACGCTTGTAATACCAGTACTTGAGAGGCTGAGACCGGAGGATCCAGGTTCGCGCCCAGTCTCACCGACTTAGTGAGGCCCTCCACAACTTAGCGAGACCCTGTTTCAAAATAAAGAATAAAAAATAGGGCTGGGGGTGGAGCTCAGAGGCAGAATGCCCCAGTGCCAAAAGAAATAAATTTTTTTTTCTAAATGTGAAATCTGGAAATCAGGTCTCCTGAGGAACAACAGTGAACACTGAACATAGAGAAGTGAGGACCACTGACTGTGTACCTATCCTTTTTTTGGGGGTACTGGGGATTGAACCAAGGGGTGCACTACCACTGAGCTACACTCCTAGCCCTTTTTATTTTATATTTTGAGACAGGCTCTTGCTAGGTTGCCAGGTTGGCCTAGAACCTGCAATCTTGCCTCAGCTTCCTAAAGTACCAGGACTACAGGCAGGTGTCACTGCGCCCAGCTCTGTACCTTGAAAGATACAGGGAAGCAAGTTTCCGCTTAACAGAAGGAAGCACTTTCCAGTAATGAAGACTGCCCAACAATAAAATGAACTACTTACAAGAGCAGAGCACCCCATTAGAGGAACAACAATATTTATATTCTGAATGAAAGCCTGCACTAGACCACTTATTCTTGGATTTGGGGGTTTCAAGGACCAGTAACACACACATACACAAAATGCATAAGGTCCATAAAGAACTGTGACCTTCTTATTGCATAAGGTCATTGAAAAAATTACAACCCATTTTACTACCAAAAAGGAGGGGAGAAGTGGAAGCAAAATCCCAGAATAAAAGAGTCTCTCAAATAAATTTAGCTTTAGGAAGAAAACTCTTTACATTGTCTTCATTTTTCTCACTTCACCCCAAATCCATGAAAACTCCACTGGGAACTAGTATTTGGGAGCCACTGAACGAGATGACCTGTAATGATGTCCGTATGATTCATTATTAGGCTTTCCCTTCTATCTGTGGATTCCACCCTCTTTAATTCTCTTCATTCCTTCTGGGTAAAGGTATTTACACTTAAAACTATCTCTCTCCCAGACTTACCCAATGCAGGTCTTAAGAAAATCTTTTCGTTTCTCAGGGTCCTGAATGTTTAAATGTTCCCGATAATGAGATAGCTACAAAGAAACAGAGAAAAGTTTTGAGCCTTGATGTCTCCTTAGAAACAGAAAAGCTTTGAGCCTGTCTCCTTAGAACAGAAAGGCAAGCCGGGCGTGGTGGCACACGCTTGTAATCCCAGTACTTGGGAGGCTGAGACTGGAGGATCCAGGTTCGCAGCCAGCCTCAGCTACTTAGTGAGTCCTTCGCAACTTAGTGAGACCCTGTTTCAAAAATAAAGAAAAAAAAATAGGGCTGCGGGTGTAGCTCAGAGGTAGAATGCCCCTGGGTTCAATCCCCAGTACCGCAAAAAAAAAAAAAAAAAAGAAGAGAAAGGCAGCTGAGTAAGTGTACTTTCCGTGCTTAAAAAAAGATTCTTAGCAGGGCATGGTGGTACATGCCTGTAATCCTAGTCCTTGGGAGGCTGAGACAGGAGGATCCCAGGTTTGTGGTCAGCCTCAGCAACTTAGTGAGGACCTCAGCAGCTTAGGGAGACCCTGCTTAAAAAATAAAAAAAGAACTTGGGGTGTCACTCAGTAGCAGAATGCCCCTGGGTTCAATCCCCAGTACCACAAAAAACTTTTTTTTTTCATTCTCAAAGATCCTTCTGGGAGTAAGTAGATGGATGGTTATGTGTGTGTTGGGAAATGGGGGTGGAACAAAAAAAATGATTCAAAAGTCACTAGTAGGATTATATTTAACTGCACTGTCCAATATGGCAGCCACTAGCCGCATTTGATTGTTTAATTTAAATTAATTAAGCCAGGCGTGGTGGCGCACGCTTGTAATCCCAGTACTTTGGGAGGCGGAGACCAGAGGATCCGGGTTCACGGCCAGCCTCAGCTTGCTCTCTCTCTCTCTCTCTCTCTACCTAGTGAGGCCCTCAGCAACTTCGTGAGACCCGGTTTCAAAATAAAGTATAAAAAAAATAGGTCCAGGGGTGTAGCACGGAGGTTAGAACGCCCCTGGGTTCAATCCCCAGTACCACAAAAAAAAATTAAGTTAAAAATTAAGGTCCTCAGTTCCCTTAGCCGTGTGTGTGTGTGTGTGTGTGTGTGTGTGTGTGTGTGAGAGAGAGAGAGAGAGAGAGAGAGAGAGAGAGAGAGAGATTGGGGATTGAACCCAGGGGCTTTCTACCTCTGAGCTATACCTCCAGCCCTTTTTATTTTGAAACCAGGTCTCACCAAGTTACCATGTGCTACTGCCTTTAACCTGTGATCCTCCTATATCAGCCTCCCAAGTACTGGGATTACAGGTGTGTGCCACCTTACCCGGTGCCTTAGCCACTTTTTAAGTACACAATAGCTACATATGATTAGTGGGTAAAATATCAAGCAGCAGAAATACACTTCCATCATTGTAAGAAAAATTTATATTGGACAGTACTGATGATCTATAATGAAGCACTAAAGAGACAGAGCACCTAGCTTTACCCTGAAGTTTGGCTTTAGCTTTAGTATTTAACCAGAAACAGCTATTTTGTTTCAGCCTTAGCTTTGTGTGTGTGTGTGTGTGTGTGTGTGTGTGTGTGTGTGTGTATTAGTTACTGGGGAATGAACTCAGGGGCATGAGCTATACTTCCATCCCTTTCTATTTTTGTTTTGAAACAGGGTCTCACTAAATTGCTAAAGCTGATCTTCAACCTGCAATCCACTTGTCTCAGCCTTAGTTGAGATTACAGGCAAGCCCCATCACACCCTGCTACAGCCTTAGTTTTTTTTTTTTTTTTTTTTTTTGCTGTGTGTGTGTGGTACTAGAGATTGAACCCAGGAGTATTCTACCTCTGAGCTACACCCCTAGCCTTATTTTATTTTTTATTTTGAAACAAGGTCTCACTAAGTTGTGGAGGGCCTCACCAAGTTGGTAAGGGCTTCACCAAGTTGCTGAGGCTAGCCTTGAACCTGTAATTCTTCTGTCTCAGCCTCCCAAGAACTGGGATTATATACACGTGTATCATCACGCCCAGCTCAGCATTAGCTTTTGAAAAATCAAAAAGTTGAATGATTACTTCAACATTATTTTTGGCATCCTCAACCACTTACAGGATTAATGGTAATATGATTATGTAAATATATAACAATACTATCAGTAACACAAATACAACATAGCTTTTTTTTTGTATTAGGGATTGAATCCAGGGGTGTTCTACCTCTGAGCTATACCCCCAGCACTTTTTATTTTTTATTTTGAAACAGGGTCTTACTAAATTGCTGAGGCTGGCCTTGAACCTGCAGTCCTCCTATCTCAGCCTCCCAAGTACTGGAATTATAGGCATGCACCACCATGCCCAGCTAAATAGAACATGTTATTCTAATTCACTGCTCATAGCTAGCTATTTACATTCAAGTACCATAGATTACATATAACTTTGAAAGAAAATCTCCTATGTGCTTTCTGTTTTGAAATTCTAAAAACCACCCTGATGTAGGGTTGGGGAATTAGCTCAGTGGTAGAGTACCTATTTAGCATGAGTGAGGCAAACAAATAAAAAGACCCTGATATATAAATGTCTAGTTGTCATTACAAGAGTTAAGTGATACAATAGGTAGGTATGAGTGTGAAAGCCATAACTTTATATACAATTATTAAAAACGTTCCAAGAATTGAAAAACAGATCAACATGAAAAATAAAAGATAAAGAGAAAAATAAACACTAATATAAATACTAAGATAATGAAATGACTTTAGGAAGGACAGTATATCATATTAGAGCCAATAGAAGCATATAAAAATGTAAATGACAATATAAGAATAGAAATTATGTTGTCATAATACAAGCTTTGTAAAACATTTGGTTTACAATAATTCCTAATATTAAAAAAAGTAACCTTTGGGCCGGGCGTGGTGGCGCACACTTGTAATCCCAGTACTTTAAGAGGCGGAGACCGGAGGATCCGGGTTCGTGGCCAGCCTCAGCTTGCGCACGCACTTGCGTGCGCGCGCCCTCTCTCTCTCTCTCCCTGTCTCTCTCTCTCTCTCTACTTAGGAGGCCCTCCACAACTTCGTGAGACCTGGTTTCAAAATAAAGTATAACAAATAGGGCCGGGGGCGTAGCGAGGAGGTAGAACGCCCCTGCGTTCAATCCCCGGTACCGCAAAAAAAAAAAAAAAA
>PVJS01026129.1:0-27255 GCA_004027185.1 Glis glis | reverse complement strand
AAAAAAAAAAAAAAAAAAAAAAAAATGGTGCCTTTCCATTATTGCTTAGAATTGTAATATAGTGTAGATAGTGTTTGGTGGTTTTATTTGGGGCTATCAGTTAGTCAATCAATCAGCATTTATTGAACTTCTATCCAGCATGTAAGGCATGATCATCAAATTTAAAAATTTGGTATGAATCTTGGAGGGATGGTGAACATATTGGATGATAGACATAGCATTAAAGAAGATTCTGACAGCTCAGAGGAATGGCCTGAATCTAACAAGATGAAATATATCACAGATAAATATAAATTCCTGCCCTTTGGTCCACAAGGCCAGATGCATATGTACATGATGGGATATATGTGATTTAGAAGTGATGTAGGTAAAAAAGAGGAACAAAGATTTTAGTGAATAGTTAGCTTGACTAATTTATCAGGGCCAGTTGCATGGTATTATTGCCAAAAAGAACTAGCAAACAAGTCTGAATTGTACCAAGGTGATAATCCTATACCAACTTGAAGAGTCAGACAGCATCTAGAGATGTAACATTCCAGGAGCTAAATATTTGGGTGCTTTCGCTTTTCTTATTTCTCTTTTAACATTTATGTGATTCTTTTTTTTACTAATCTTTTATTAGTATATTATAATTGTATATCATAGCGAGATTCATATTGATACTAAAAACTGTCATATTTAGAACATCACAAACTGAAAGTACCTATTCTGAAAAACACATATGAGAAGAATAGCACCCTTCTTTACATCACATGGAAAAGGGATGAGATTTGTTTAGTGTGTTCTAAGTTGTATGAGCTGGAATTTATTAATTGAAGTTATAGGGAGATACCTTTCGGTTCAGTCCTTTATAATGGTAAGATTAGAGGGATCTCAGATTCTGCAGAGACGCAATACCAGAACATTGAAGCCTCAATATCTTCATTTGTAATGTGGGATAATGGCAGCATAGAGGGGTAAGATAAGAAGGCAGTGCGGATGGTAAGTGTCCATGGTGTTCAGGGGATGTTACCCTTCCTATTGTAGAAGATGCTGTCACCAAGCCTGAAACATCACTGAATAGAGTTATAGAAGAGAGACTCCATGGATGGGCCCAATAAACTAAATGGCTGTTATTCCCAAATGCTAACTGGATTTAAATGACTAATTTAAAAATGGCTGTTTCAAAAAGGCTCTGGAACCATTCAACCTTCTACGTGACCTTGAATAACTTTTGTTTTAAATTCTCTGTGATTCAGTTCATGTTTAAAATGGAGACAATAGCAAACCTGTCTTGGGTTGCTGTAAAGATAAAATGAATGAGCCAGGTCTGGTGGCACATGCCTGTAATCCCAGTACTTAGGAGGCTGAAATAGGAGGATCATAGGTTCAAGACTAGTCTCAGCAACTTAGAGAGACTCTCAGCAACTTAGTGAGACCCTGTTTCAAAATAAAAAAATAAAATAAGGCTGGAGGTGTAGTTCAGAGATATAAAGCTCTGGGTTCAATCCCCAGCATAAAAAAAGAATATACATAAAAATTTCAGAATAATACCTGACATACTAATTTTTCAATAAATGTTAATGACTTTTATAATGCTGAGGTAAATGACAAAGGATTACTGGAGGATATAGGTCTTGAGATATATGATTTCAAGCATACTAATTTTGGTAAATGCCCATGTAGAAATAGCTTGAATGAATCCTGGAGATAGTGTTAAATTCTGTGATCATCAGGCAGGGAGGAGGCCTTTCCAGTAAGACTGGAGGTTGACTGATGATGAAGGATAGAAATAAAAGGGGATGAGATAAGTATGGAAAACTCAGACGACCTTAGGTTTAGTATGGTAAGTAAGTAGGGGATGGGATTCCATGTGTTCTCAAGCAGGGAAATATAGCATACATGTGGTATTTTAAAATAGCCTTGTAGAGTGTTCAGGATAAATTGTCTTATCCTTAAAAATTACAGATAGTATAGTGAAATCTTCTATGCAAACCCTTCTTTCACTTAGAAATTTCTATTTCAGGGCAATTTCTATTTCAGAAAGTCTAAGGCTTATCTCCTCCATAAAGTTTTTCCTTCTTATTCATACCACAGTGTTTTTTGTTTGAATTCCTTAACATTCAAAATGATGATCTTTACATTCATGTCATCCATTATCATCTTTTGAGGCTAAATTGGAACTTTAGATATGTTGGCAAATCACTTCATGTTAAAAAAACATTAAAAAGGTGACATTTAGAATGCTTGAAGTGGTTTTACTTTAAGATGAGACTAAGAAAATTAACGAAACTGCTATTCTTGGAAGGCTCATAAGTTGGTACTGAGAAGGCAAGTTCCACAGAGAAGGTCTAAATATATGTCATAAGTCACACACACACACACACACACACACACACACACACACACTGTGCTAAAGACAGCTTCTTAAAGCAACCCCTTAAAAAAAGACAATGCTTCACTAACTATCAAGATTCAGTATTTAGGGGCTAGGGTATAGCTTAGTGGTAGAATACTTGCCTAGCACATACAAGGATCCCTAGCACCACAAAATGACAACAACAATCTTTGCTTAAAATAATGGTGGTGCACACCTGTGATCCCAGTACTTAGGAGTCTGAGACAGGAGGATTGCAAGTTTGAGACCATCCTCAGCAGCTTAGTGAGAACCTGTTTCAAAATAAAAAATAAATCAGGGCTAGGGATGTAGCTCAGAGGTAGAATGCCAGGTAGCATGCCCCTGGGTTCAATCTTCAGTACTGCAATAAATAATAAATAAATAAATGAATATTAAAATAACCATCATCATTTATAGTGATCCAAGCATTAGTATATAAAAATTATTCTATCATCAGATATACAATCTCCTTGAGTGAAAGAATCATGGCTTTTCTTGGTATACCTCAAAGAGCTATTGTGGGTACTGGGTTGATATTGTATTGAATTCAATTTAAATTAAATTAAAATAATATAGGGAATGGAAAAACCATTTGTCCAGTAAAGAAGTCAGCACAGTTACTCTATTTGTTTTATTTATTTTTTATTTATTATTTATTTATTTTGCTTGGGATTGAACCCAGGGACATTCTAACTTCAAGCTACACCCCCAGCCCTATTTTATTTTTATTTTGGAATGATATTGTATTGAATTCAATTTAAATTAAAAGAATATAGGGAATGGAAAACCATTTGTCCAGTAAAGAAGTCAGCACAGTTACTGTATTTGTTTTATTTATTAATTAATTAATTAATTAATTGTGCTGGGAATTGAACCCAGGGGCATTCTAACTGCGAGCTACACCCCCAGCCCTATTTTATTTTTATTTTGGAACAGGGTCTCACTAGGTTGATGAGTCTTACTACTTGCTGAGGCTATCGCCAAACCTGAGATTCTCCTATCTCAGCCTCCCAAGTACTGGGATTGCAGGCGTGTGCTACCACGCCTGGCTGTTTACTACTTTTGAGTCAAGTTTCTTTGGGTTGTTAGAGGCCAGCAGGAGTAGAAGAGCAATAAAAAAATCTGACATTTCAATGGAATAGGTGGTTGTGGGCGATTACTACATTCTAGGTGGACTTGATTATATTTTCAGTTTGTAACTACTCAGCTATTGTGTGACTTGCTTATCTTTTGGATTATACTTCTCACTAGTCAGGCATGTGAATGGGAGGATAGTGGCAGTAATTCTACCTTTGGAAAATGTGGTACGTTCTTACATTCAAAGGGATGAATACAACCTCTCATAGGGACACACGTTTGACAAGAAAGTGATTAGAATAGAATAAGAAATTCCTGGGGAATGAAGGTTTGAGAATGACCTAATTGTATATGTGTGTGTGTGCGCGCGCGCGTGCGTGCGTGCGTGTGTGTGTGTGTGTGTATAGTCTTTCTTTTTTTTTGTGGTACCGGGGATTGAACCCAGGGACATTCTACCTCCGAGCTATACCCCCAGCCCTATTTTTTATACTTTATTTTGAAACAGGGTCTCACTAAGTTGCGGAGGGCCTCACTAAGTAGCTGAGGCTGGTGGCAAACCCAGATCCTCTGGTCTCAGCCTCCCAAGTACTGGGATTACGAGTGTGCACCACCATGCCTGGCTCTACACAGTCTTTCTAAAGCACATTTGGATCTCTTATGAGGGGAATTTAAAGGCTTTTCTACAACTGCTGCTGGTCTTGCCAGTTCACTTTCAAGGCATACCAATAACCATATGCAAACCACTCAGACCCTCACAGGGCAGGAGAGTGAGATCAGTGGGAAATTTCCTTTACCAGAGGGCTTTCTCCTCACAAATCAGAAATTCCAGCATATATATTCCTATTCCCCTCAATAACTGGCAAGGGAACCATCAGAATGAGCTACTGCAAAAAGCCATCGTAGCCTTCTCAGTTTCTCTGTGATGGGGCCCCAGATCAGAATTGTAAAATAGTTTGGAGAATCTTGGGACATAAAACATGGTGCAGAAGACCAAAGAAGATTTAATTTTGTTTATAGAAAGGTGGTTGGGGTAGGGGAGGGGACGATGAAAGAGAGTGGCTCGGGATCACCATTAATCATGTTGTAAGTACCAACCAAGTGAACACATCTTCTGGGATTCACTGCCAGTGACACTGAATTCTTCTACTAAGCAAATATGTGATGAGTTGATAAAAAAGGAGAGGGTCCTGAACTCCCGACTACAGATAATCCAGGGAATGCAGAAAATCAAAAACATGCTTGCTATCCGACTCAAAATAAAGGGATACTTAAACTTGTAAAAGACAACATTTTTATTTGAATGATATGACAGTCCTGTCACAGGAGTGTTACCTGCTATAAAGAAAGCCTAAGAATTATCACCTTTATTAGACCAGTGACACTGAGCTTTAGCCATACATTTCTAACTTCTGTCCCTCTACAGAGACAATTTTCTTTTCTTAAATAAACTGTCATGCTAGTGTTAATATATTGTTGGCTCTCTCATGCTTTGAGAATACTGCTGATATAAAACATGTATATGTTAGATTGGTAATAGTATCTTTAGTGTAGCTGACTAGAACAAATGTGTTTCCCTCATGGCTGTGCTAATGTGATAAAGGAAAATTGGCTGTTCATCAGCTTTTGGCTGGGTAAAGACAGTAGAGATGGAGCCACATTCTTTTTATGCATTAATACCACCGAGAACTTTTCACTAGTTATATTTCATGTGCCTGCGTGTTGCGCAAAGATGTTGTAAAACATGAGATAATGCTACAAATAACAAAGTAGAAAAGCCTGTATCTTTTATAATGATAACAGTCAAACACCAAATGACAGTAACAGGCTGTAAAAAATGGGATGCAAAAAAAAAAAAAAAAAGAGAGAGAAAGAAAGAAAAAAATGCAGCCATACTACCCAGCACAGAGAATAGATCCAAGCCCATGAGGAGTTGGTATACGGTTTCAGGTTTATTCAGGCTTTGTTATAAAACTAAGTCCAGTGCCACCCTAGGTCAATGAATTTAAGAAAGAATCTGTGTAAGCGAAAGCAGGTTGGACAGAATTAAAAAAAAAAAAAAAGCAAAACTAGGTTGGGTAACTTTTTTGAAAAAAAAAATCATCATTACCAAGTAATAATGACGTTAACTTCCAGAGTTTTTTGTTTTGCTTTTGATTGGGGGATTTTTAAAAGGGGCTCTTGTGGCAATAATTCACATGATTTAAAGATGTCTGAGAACAAATGCTTATCGTCATTAATTATTGCAAATCTTTTTTAACAGAAAAGCATTTAAAATATTCTCTATTTTTTAGACCAGTTGTAGGCTCATAGTAAAGTTGAGTGGATGATAAAGATATTTTCCATACACCTTTCCCTTACATATCACTGTCTGCAAAATTCTGCGGCAGAGAGGGACATTTTTTTACAAGGCTGAGCCGCATTGATTCTATCATGGTCACTCATATTCATGGTAGAATAATATTTTTTGTGTGTCTGTGATACTGGGGATTGAACCCAGGGGCATTCTACCTCCAAGCTCTTCCCTAGCCCTTTTGTCTTTTTTATGTTGACGTAGGGGGCAGAGGGCCCCCTACTGCAGAGGGCCTCGCTAAGTTGCTGAGGCTGGCCTCAAACCTGTGATCCTCTTGTCTCAGCCTCCCACATGCTGGTATTATGGGCATGGGCCACCACACCCGGCCAGAATAACATTCTGAATGCTATGGTTGATTTGGTTTTGATTAGTGTTAGCATCTAAGCTTTTGATTGCATAATACTAAGTTGCTACCTCTCTATTTTCCCCTCTCTCCATCCTACCCTTCTCCAGAGCCTTTGAGCAGCTTGACCACTTGAATGCCAATGATTCCTTTTACATTTAGGCACTTGATCAGAAAGACTACTTGTGGAGACTAAAGTTGATGTCCAAGTGACTGATTATCTTATTCAGATTTATATGCACTCATCAAAGATTGTGTAGTTAGGATCTACAAACTATTCTGCATAAAAGTTGGAATAGATTATTCAGTCATCATGTGTACAAACAAAAATTTCATAATTTTAATGGAATTTAATGGATTAAATTCCAGGGATCATCAACCTATGGGTCATATCTGGCTGACCACTGTTTGTAAATAAAGGTTTATTGAAACACAGCCAGGCTAATTTGTTTATGAGTTGCCTGTTGCTGCCTTTGCATTACAACATCAGAGTTGAGTGGTTGTATCAGTGACTGGTACACAAAACCAAATTATTTGGCTTGCAAAAAAAAAATCTCTGGTCCTTTATGAAAATTGATTACTAACCATGAATGTAAAAACTATTAGAATGCTTGCCTGATTAACTTAGAATATGATTAGCAAGTTTTATGTCACTCTTTACTGGGAAAGTATATCTGAAAATTTCCACCTAAAACAATAAATTTTTATGAAAAGCATTTTGTGTTAGTAATTTAAGTTGAACTATAGCCACATGTAACACATTTTTGGTATATCTGGTTTTGAACATTTCTCCCTCTTGTATTCATTTCCGATTTATTTTCAAATATGTCAAATATGGCCATAACAAATTTAATTTGCATCTAAAAATACAACATACCCTCAAAAACTTATGCAAGAATCATCATCAGAGGTATTCCATAGGTGGGAAAATATTACACATACCTGAGATTACCTTGGGTGATATCATCACAACATAAAACTGTACTGTGTAGATTTACATTTAGATCTATAAACATGCAGAGATAGCATTGTGCTTTTAAACTAACTTATTCTCATTCTTCCCAACTGAAGAAAGTGGAGAAATAGGAAAACAACTTGAAAAAAAAAACTACTGGTATATGGCTATTATAAAATAAACATTTGCGCACTTAAACTAATAAGGGTGATCATTTCTTACAGGTGCATCAGACAAAAATCAACTTTTTCATCAACGGTTTGGAGGAGGATAATACCGCTTTTTATGCAAGAACTTTAAGTGGTTCGATTACAGATTTTGCTTCCAGTACTATACGAATAGGGCAGAGTTTAAATGGTAAGTTTCTGACTTCAGAATACAATTTATTTTATCTAATTACATTGTCCTTTAAAAGGTAGTGTCCAACAAAAATATTTAAAAATATTTAGGTGTATTCATTTCCTAGGGCTGTTGGAAGATATTATTACCAACTGCACGGCAACTAAACACAGTAGAAATCCATTCTTTCATAATTTAGCTCAGCAGCGCTGGTTCCTTCAGGAAACTGAAGGAAATTCCATTCTATGCCTCTCTCCTTCTGTGGCTACTGGCAAAACTTACTGTTGTCTAATTTGCCTGCAGCTCTGTAGCTCCAGTCTTTGCATCTGTTTTCACCTGCCCCTTTCCTCTGTATCCACTTCCCTTTTCTTCTCTTGTAAGGACACTTGTCATTGGATTTAGGGCCCAGCCTCATCCAGGATGAGCTCAAGATCCTTAACTTAATTACCTTTGCAATATCTCTTTCTCCAAATAGGTCACAGTACAGATTCCAGGTGGATATATCTTTGGGGGAGCTACTTCTCAACCCACTATACTAAGAAAGCTTTAAAATTAAAAATTCTCTGTTCTGATCCATTTTTAAAGTAAGAACAATATGTAACAAACTATTTTTTCTCTCTCATTCTCTCCTTTTGTTTGTATTCTAATGTAGGACATTGTTAAACTAGGACTATAGTGTATTAGATAGACACTGAGAAATAATAATGTAACAAACTGGGTCTATTTTGTTCATATTTTTCCACATTAAAATGTGCCATAGAGTTTAAGGACATAATGTTCACTATATACTGAAAAAAAATCCTGAAGTTGGAATGAGAATTATCTCAAAATATCCAGCACAGTGGTCTTTAAACCATCTGCATTTAAAAATAGAAATAATATCGTTATATAATACATGCTCATTATAAGAAAATCCAAACAACATGGGACTCTTGAAATAGAAACTATTTTCCACATCTCCATCTTCAGAGATGCCCTTTAACTTTTTTATGCTCTTCCAGATTTTTTAGTGCATAGAGCTAGAGATATGGTAATAAATACAATATTTTTCCAAAAAGGTAATTAAAGTACATATAGTTTCTCTGAGCCCTCTAAAAATGAATACTTTCCCTCCTTGTTTACATTTCATGACCTCCTTATTTAGGTGAACCTTCTCATGTAAAATGAGATTTCTATGTGATTGTATAGTTGCAATCAAGTTTTTTTTTTTTTTTTGCGGTACCGGGGATTGAGCCCGGGGGCATTCTACCTCTGAGCTACACCCCCAGCCCTATTTTTTTTTTATTCTTTATTTTGAAACCGGGTCTCATGAAGTTGGGGAGGGCCTCACTAAGTAGCTGAGGCTGGCCGTGAACCCGGATCCTCCGGTCTCTGCCTCCCAAGTACTGGGATTACAAGCATGCGCCACCACGCCTGGCTTGCAATCAAGTTTTTTAAACAAATTCCTAAAGTGAACATTTAGGCTATTTCTAATATTTCAATGTTATTAAGCAATTATTTCATAGAAAACATTATACCTGTACCATTTTATGGAATATTCTGTATGTGTCTACTAGGTCCATTCAGTTTATGGTGTTGCTTAGGTTTGAGGCATCTTTACTGACCTTTTGTCTTGAAGATTGATCTAGTGGTATGAGAGGTATGTTGAAGTCTCCCAATATTATTGTATTGGAATCTATGTGTGATTTAATGTCATGAAGAGTTTCTTTTATGAAAGTGGTTGCACCTATGTTTGGGACATAAATGTTGATTATTGTTATATCCTCTTGCTGGATTGTTCCTTTTACCAGTAAGAAATGACCTTCTTTGTCTCTTCTGATATGTTTAGGTTTGAAGTATAATTTGTCTGATATCATAGTTGCTATTCCTGCTTGTTTTCGAATTCCATTAGCTTGGGTTACCTTGCTCCATCCCTTCACCTTTAGTTTGTGCATATCTTTACTTGTAAGGTGTGTTTCTTTCAGGCAGCATATATATGGATTGTGATTTTTAATCCATTTTGCCACCTTATGTCTTTTGATTGGGGAGTTGAGGCCATTTATATTCAGCGTGATTATTGAGAGATGGGTTTTAATTCCTAACATTTTGAGTTCTAATTTCTGTTTGGGGTAGTGTTTTTTCTTTGCCTAGTTGTTTGTTTGATGGATATCACTGTTTCTCTGGTTCTGGTGTTTCCTTATTATTTCTTTTTTGTAATTAACCTCTTTGAGTATTTTCTCTAGTGCTGGTTTGGAAGACATAAAGTCTTTCAGCTTCTGTTTGTCATGGAAGGTTTTTATTTCCCCATCAAATTTGATAGGTATCTTTGCTGTGTAGATAAATCTTGGCTGAAAGTTGTTTTCTTCCAGAGTTTGGAATATGTTACTCCAGGCCCTCCTGGCTTTCATGACTTGGTTTGGAAGGTTAGGAGTGATTCTTATTGGTTTGTCTCTGAATGTTACTTGGTCTTTTATTCTCGCTGCCTTTAAGATTCTCTCCTTGGCCTCTACATTAGTCAATTTGATTATTATGTGGCGTGGTGAACCTCATCTCTGATCTTGTCTATTAGGGGTTCTATATGTTTCCTGTGCCTGTGTGTTGACCTCTTTTTTCTTTTTCTGTGTTTGGATAATTTTCTAATATTACTTCTCTGAATAGATTATTGATTCCTTTGGTTTCAGCTTCTATTCCCTCTTCTATACCTATTATTCTTAGGTTTGCTCTTTTAAGACTGGCTGAGATCTCTTCAATGTCCAATTCATGCTGTCGAATTGTTTTTTCTAATTTATATACTATGCATTCATTTTTGGAGAGGTTATCTTCTAAGAGTGAGTTTCTGTTTTCCATGTGGTCTAGTTTACTGTTGATGGTTTGTCTTCATTTAAATTATTGCATCCTTCACTTCTTTCAGAGCTTCTTTTTGATTCCTGTTCAGGGTGTCAGATTCTTTGTTTATTTGATCCTTTATTACTTTCAGGCTCTTTCTGAATTCTTTTTGGAAATCCTTTATCATTTCTACTATTAAAGTTCTGAAGTGTCCTTCTGGCAATCTTTGCACTTCTGTGTTGGTGGGTTCTGCTGTTGTGGGATTGTGGGAGCTCATTGTTTCTTTGCAATTCTTCCTTTTCATGATTTCAGGTTTCTTATGTTTATACCTTTGTTGCTTTGGTAGCTCTCTCTCTCTCTTACTCTGTAAGTTTCCTATGTCTAATCTTTCTCCCTTTATAGTTTCTTATTCTGGAGGGAGATAGTTGCTATTAGGTGAGCATTAAAGGTGAATAGCCTTTACTGAATGGTTATTCTCACTTGCTCGGTATAATGTCCATTTGCAGGCCCTATTCTTGGTCTTCTTCAATGATTGGGACCCTTACCCGGTGCCTCTCACTACCTGTGCAGGTGACCAGTGCCACTATTGCCCCTCTCACTGCAGGCGTGGGTCTCCACATTCTCTACTTGGGCTGTCCCTTTGTCTCTCTCTGTCTACACGTATGGCAGGTGTCACCAACAGAGGGCCCTGGGCTTGTGTCTCTCTTTGCCTACAGAAGTGGTGGATGTCACTTTGACCTGATTCTGTGCAAACACAGAACTCTACATTTTCCACAGAGAGGGCTGGTTTGGTCCACTTTTTCCACAGGTACCACACTGTATGTCCTGTGGCAATCCCCAGGGACTCTATAAGGGCACTGTGACCCACAGGCTGCAAGTCTGTCCCACACAAATGTCACCAGGGATTGTGTTCATATCCATGCATCTACTGCACCCCACAGCAGACCCCACTCCCACCTCCACTGCGGCAATCTGCACTGTGTCAGACCCTGCGAGTCCCTGTGGCCGCACTGGGTGGTCTCCTGCTGGGGTAGCTTGTTGACTTACGGTCTCATTGAGTGCTTCTCTCAGTCTCTAGGGGAGAGGGTGGGCTCAGCTGCTGTAGCAGGTTCTGGTCAGGCCTCAGGGCACTGGGGACTCTGAAGAGTGTGGATCAAACTGCTGCTGGCTTTTGTCGCTGATGCTCTGCAGTGCTGGTTTTACAACAGGTGCCTGGCTTCCTTGTTGGTGGCCTGCAGAAGTCGCAATGCCGGAAGCCGCCGGCACAGTCTGACCAAGATGGCGCCGCTGCTGCTTCTGCCGACGCAGCAGTTTGGGTCTGTGTCGTGCGTGGAACGAGTTGCTGCTGCTATTCTGCAGCTGCTGGATTCACAACAGGTCGCTGGCTCTCCATTGGTCTTGTGTGGAAGCCACAGTGCTGGTAGCTGCTGGTAAGGTCCTGTCGCTGCCATTTGGTGTCTTGAGTGTGGAGGAGCTGCTGCTTGCTTCCGTCTCTGCTGATCTGCAGTTGAACTCACAGCAGGTCTCTGGCTTCTCTGCGGCAGTGTGTAGAAGCTGCGATGCCGGTAGTGGCCGGGTCCGGCCAAGATGGCACTGCCGCCGTTCCTTAGGTAAGGTGCTTGGAGCGTTTTACTTTTCTCTGTTTTGTCTTCTGGCTTTGATTCCATCGCATTTCAAATTTTTGTTGTTTAGTTCAAGTTTTTGTTGCTTTTCTTCTGTCAAGAAATTGTTTTCACGGCGATTGAGGTCCCAGTCTCAGAGATTGTAACGTTTTATCTCCCTTAGTCACCATCTTGGAATCTCAGTGTATAACTTTTAAGCATGTAGCTTGATGTGTTTTTAATAGTTGGGTGCACTTGTGAAACTCTCATCTAGAAAAAGTTCTAGATTATTTTCAGTATCTCAAAGAGTCTCTCCTAGTGAATGCATACTCTAAAGATATCGGTGGGTATTCATTATAGACCTCTACATAGAACAGTACCATAAAGACCTCTATTGCCATACATTAATGTTTCCTATTCTTGAGTTATTATAAAAACAAAACCAAGCATTGTGGATTCCACACAAGACCAATGGAGGGTCCTCTTGTGTTCTTTATACTTATCACTATGCCTGTGGGGTTTATCCATATTATATGGAGTTATATCTTTAGCCTTAGAAAATACTTTGGAGTATTCTCCCAAAAAGGATATCTCAACCAGCAGTATTTGAGAATTCTGGCTGTTTCACATCCTTACCAGCACTTAGTACAGCCAAATGTTATTATTATTTGCTATTCTGGTGGATGTGTGGTACCTTTCCTGATGATTAATGATACTGCAAAGACTTTCATGTGCTTGTTTGCCATGTAGATATGACTTTTAATTAAGTACCTATTCAAGTTTTTTTGCCAGTTTTTAATTGGGTAGTTTGTCTTTTTCTTGTTAATTTGTAGGAGGTCTTCAATATTTTGGATATGATTCTTTGACAGATACATGGATGGCAAATATTGTCTTCCAGGCTATGGCTAATAGTTTCATTCTCTATGTAGTATTTGATAATCAGAACTTCCTTATTTTAACAAAATCTAATTTACTAATTCTTTTATACTTACTACTTTTTGCATCCTATTGAGAATATCTTAGCAAACGTTGGCCATGAAAATGTTCTCCTATACTTTGTGGAAGCTTTTTTATTTTATGTCTTAAATTTAGTTCAATTTTCTATTTGGGATAGATATTTGGATATAATGTAAGATAGGGACTAAGTTTCATTTTTTCTCAACTGAATATATAATTAACCTAGAAACTAAAAACCAAACAAAACTACTACAATAAAACATATAATAATTTCTACCACTTTGTAGTGGTAATTTCTTTTGTAAACCTGAGACTTATCTGTATATATGAAGATGGGTTTGTTTCTGAAATCTCTGTTCTGTTCGAATGATCTGTTTGTCTTTACTGGGGTCAGAGCATTTAGTTTTAATTACTATGACTTTATAAATATCTTGATATATGTCAGTGAAAGTTCTCCAAATTTATTTTTCTTTCAAGATTATCCTGGCATTTACTTGATTTTTATTTTTGTGGTACTGGCGATTGAACCCAGGGGCATTCTACCTCTGAGCTACACACCCAGCTCTATTTTTTATTCTTTATTTTGAAACAGGGTCTCACTAGTTAGCTGAGACTAGCCGCAAACCCAGATCCTCTGGTCTCAGCCTCCCAAGTACTGGGATTACAAGCATGTGCCACCAAGCCAGCTTAATTGAATTTTAGAAGCAACTTTTCAGTTTATGTAAAATATTTGCTGATATTTAAATTATTAAATTAATTTGGGGAGAATGGATGCCTAAACAATATCCAATCTTCCAACCTATGAATATAATGTATTCTTTAATTTCTGCAATGTTTTTAATTTTCTGTATATAGGTATTATATTTGTTAGACTTATGCTTATGCATTTGCTGTTTTTTTAAAATGACTTTATTTTTAGGTTGTATTTCCCAGCATTAGGTTCATGGCAAAACTGAGTAGAAAATACAAAATTCACATGTTCTCCTATATCCTCTGCTCCCACATTATGACCATATATATATGACCATATATATATATATATATATATATATATGTAATTTTTAGGTTTTTATTTATCAGCTAAAAACAAATTTTAAAAAGTTTCAGCCACTTTGGAATATAATTAGGTATTTTTATAAAACAAGACATATCTTACCATATGATCCAGTAATTGTACTCCTTGTTATTTACCAAAGCAGTTGAAAATGTGTTTGTACACAAACCTCTATGATGGAGTATTTGATATATGTATACATTGCATAATGTTTAAAGTAGGTTAAACATATTTATCTCCTGAAGCATTTATCATTTCTTTATGGTGAAAACTTTCAAAATCATTTCTTCTAGCCTTTTGAAATGTATAGTGCGTTATTGTTACCTGTAGTCACCATACTGTGCAGAAATACACCAGAGCTTCTTGTTCCTATCTACCTCTAATTTAGTACTTATCAATTAACCTTTCTTCATCCCTTCTCCACTATTTTTCCAGTACTTGTTGATGAGCATTCTCCTTTCAACTTCTATGAGATCAACATTTTAATATTACACATACAAGTGAAATCATGTGTTACTTATCATTCTGTGCCTGACTTATTTCACTTAATACAGTGATCTATAGTTCCATTCATGTTGTCACAGATGATGGAATTTCATTCTTTCTTATGGATGAATAGTATTCCATTGTATTATGTACCCCATTTTCCTATGCATTTGTAAGTTGATACAAACAACAAATGGTTGTTTCCATGTCTTGGTTTTTGTGAATAGTACTGCAATGAACATGGGAATGCAGAAGTCGCCTCCACATATTGATTTTACTTCCTTTGGGAAAATAGTAGTGGGATTGCTGGATAATATTGAAAGTGTTCTCTTTTAATTTTTTGAGGTACATTTGTACTGTTTTGCATAATGAGTGTACTAATTTAGATTCATAACATAGTGTGCAAGGATTCCCTTTTCTCCACATCCTTGCTGGCACTTGTTATCTTTAGTCTTTTTGCTAGTAGCCATTCTTATTGGGGTGAGGAGATACCTCATTGTCATTTTGGCTTGCATTTCCCTGATAATTAATGATTTTGAGCATTTTTATGTACTTGTTGTCTAGTTCTATTTTTTTTTGAGAAATGTCTGTTCAGATTTATTGTCCATTATTAATTGGGTTGTTTATTTTGCAGTTGACTTTTTAGAGTTCCATGTCAATTCTGGATATCAACCCCTTTTCAGATATATAGTTTGCAAATATTTTCTCCCAGTTTGTAGGTTGTCTCTATTTCTGGTGATTGTTTCCTTTGCTGTGCAGATGTTTTAAGTTTTATGTAATCCCATTTGTCTATTTTTGCTTTAGTTTTCAGTGTTTGGGGATCTTGTTAAAAAAAAAACAACAAAACAACAACAACAAAACACAAAACTCTTTGCCCATTTCAATGTCCTGGAACATTTTTCCTTACATTTTATTCTAAAAGCTTCATTAATTTCAGATCCACATTAGTCCACTTTAATTTGAGTTCTGTAACTGGTGATAGAGGTCTAGTTTCCTTCTTCTGCATATTAATATACAATCTTTCCAATACTACTTATTGAAAAGACAGCCCTTCCTCCAATGCATATTCTAGGCATCTTTATAAAAAGTCAGTTGGCTGTAGGTATTTGGAGTTACTTCTAGGATCTCTGTTCCATTCCATTGATTAATTTGTTTTTATGTCAACATGATGCCTTTTTGATTGCTATAGCTTTATATTATGTTTTATTTTATTTTATTTATTTTTTGGACTGGGGACCCAGAGGCATTCTACCTCCAAGCTACACCCCGAGCCTGATTTTATTTCTTATTTGGAAATAGTATCTCACTAGTTTGCTGAGAGCCTCACTAAATTGCCATTGCTGGCTCTGAACCTGCGATCCTCCTGTCTCAGCCTCTCAAGTACTAGGATTACGAGCATGCACCACCATGCCCAGCTTGTATTATGTTTTAGATCCAAGTAATGTAATACCTTCTGGTTTGTTCCTTTTGCTCAAGATGGTTTTGGTTTTTCAGTGGTTTTTGTGGTTCTGTATAAAGTTTAGAATTGTTTTTTAATTCTGAAAGGAATGATATTGATATTTTGAATCTGCATTGAGTCTGTAAATCACTTTGGGTTGCATGGACTTTTTAATATTAATGAATGTATCGCTTTGAATATCACTATGATGTATAATTACAGTGTATCAATAAAAGTTTAAAAACCATGTTGACCTTTCCAATTGGTAAGCAAGGAATGTCTTTCCACATTTTTGTCTCCTCTTTAATTTCTTTTGTCAATGTTTGCAGTACCCAGGGCCTCAAGCATGCTAGACAAGTACTCTACCAATGATCTACATTCCCAGTCCTTCAGTCCTTATAATTTTTACTATACAGATCTTTTACCTCTTTGGTTGAATTTATTCCTAGATATTCCTTTTTTTCTTTTTTATATACCTATTCTAAATGAGATTGCTTTCTTGACTTCTATTTCAAATAATTCACTATTGTCACATAGCAACATTGCTGATTTCTATATGCTGACTTGGTATCTTGAAACTTTTCTGAATTCATTTATTAGTTCTAATAGTTTTTCTGTTGGGGTGTTTGCAGATCATGTCATCTGCAAACTGTGACAATTTGACTTCTCCAACTTGGATACCCTTTATTTCTCTTGCCTAATTGATCTTGCTAGAACTTTGAGTACTATGTTGAGTAAAATTGTGAAAACTGGGCATCCTTGATCTTAGAGAGAAAGCTTTTAGCTTTCTTCATTCATTATGGCTCATTATAAATGACCTTTATTACATTAAGGTATATTCCTTCTGTGCTGAAATTTATTCAGCATTTATATCATGAAATCGTGTTGAATTTTATCAAATGTCTTTTCTGCACTCAGTAGGATGATTGTCTTTCATTCTGTGGACATGGTATATTACATTAATTGATTTGCATATATTGAACCATCCTTGCATCCCTGGGATCAATTTCACTTAATCATGGTGAATAATCTTTAATGTGTTGTTTGATTTGGTTTGTTGGTAATTCTTGAGGATTTTTGTATCTATGTACATCAGGGATGTTGGCCTATAGTTTCTTTTTATTTGTGTTTTTGTGTCCTTATCTGGTTTTGGGATAAGGGAAATGCTGGCCTTATAGAATGTACTTAGAAGAATTCTTTTCTCTTCTATTTTTTGGAATAATAGAAAGAGAACTGGTGTTACTTTCTCTTTAAATGTTTGATGGAAGTCAGCAGTGAATTCATCTAGTCCTGGGCTTTTCTTTGATGGGAGGCATTTTATTACTAATTCAGTCTCATTACTTGTTATTGGTCTGTTCATGTTTTCTGTTTTTTCATGATTCATTCTTGGTAAGAGCTATGTGTTTAGGAATTTGTCCATTTATTTTATATTATCAAATTTGTTGGCATATTGTTCTTAATATCTCTATCTTTTTTTATCTCAGTGGTATTGGTGCAGTCTCTCCCTTTTCATTTCTAATGTTGAATCTTTTCTCTCCTTTTCTTAGTCTAGATATTTCACAATGGCTGAAACATTTTGCAATTATGAGCAAAATTATCAGCAATTAATGAGGCTTCCTGTTGCTTAACATCTTTATGAGCATTTGATGTTTTTAGTGTTCTGGATTATTGCCTATTGGTTATATTTTTATGCAGTTATATTTAGTAGTGATTTTAAATTTCATTTTCTAATTTTATTGCAATTATATAAAAATGCAATAGTGACCTTGCAAAACATAGCATTAATTTTATTAGTTATGCAATCCTATCATTTGTACACAATATGAACTCAAATCTTTTAGAATATTTATAATAAATGCATAAGATGGACATGGGTGTATAGTTGATCCACAGATATTTCCATATGATATCATTATTGCTAATTTTTAGGTAATGAAAAATTTCAGTTTTGTTTTCTTCTATGACCTGAGTTATTTCAACTCATGTCTACTTCAAAGGAAGAAGGTATACATTTCTGCTATTCAAAAATTCATTCAAAATACTGATTAAATTTCTAAGCTCTGGTGTCAAACAATTCTGGGATTGGATCCAAATAAGTTGTATTCCTTTGATCAATAATCTTTACTTTAAGCCTCTGGTTTCTAATATATTAATTGGTTTTTTAACACATAATACATAAGGCCATTATAAGAATTATATGTTTAGAACATGTTCTTTCATATAGTAAATGTGCAATAAGTCGCAACTATTATTAACCCTCTCTGAATATATATTTTCTTTGTGTGTGTGGTATTAGGGATTGAACCCAGGGACATTCTACCTCTGATCTACAGCCACAGCCTTTTATTTAGTTTTTGTTTGGAAGCAGGGTCTCACTAAGTTGCTGAGGCTGGCTTTGAACCTGTGATACTCCTGTTTTCAGTCTCCCAAGTACTAGGATTAATGATGTGCACCACCACACCTGGTTTATATTTTCTGATTATGAAATGGTAAGATAGAGATAATCTTTCCATATGATTTTGTAGGAATAAAAAGCAGAATGCTTATACAAAACTCTATTACTTGCTCTGAGATCAGGATAAACTTATGTGAAGGAGTAGTGATTTAAGGAAACTATGTATTTAGGACTTGGTTTCGGTAATTAGTATATTGAAGAATTTTATAAAGTACTCTGCATGCAGAATTTCTTAATAACACGTTAAATCTTGTGAGCCTTATTTCAATATTTAATCCACATTATTACTTCTAAAAGTGTTTTATTACACCAAATGTTGCTCAAAGTATTCGACAGTATCATAAACTTGTCAGCATCATAACTTCATACTGCAGAATTAAAATGACTTGCTTCTTTTCTACTTTGGTAAACTAAATGTTGAATTAATGCTTCAAGTTGGCAGTATGGACTGAAGATTATTTACTTTTAAACTGTGGAAAAATAAATTTCACTTGCAGTTAGAAAATGTATCATTGGAAAAAGGTTTATTTCAAATATTATTTAGTTTTTATTATGTTTTTTCCCTTTACATTCTGAGCATCTAAGAGCTGTGGAAGGAAAAGGATATTGTAAAATAATTTTTGTCTCTACTCTATCAACTTATAGGTGCAGGTGTACCTACTGTATCTTTTCTCTAATTAGAGCTGGCATATAGACTGGCTCATTACTTCTGCCTAATGAGCCAGGCTCCATGCCACCTCTCTAATCAGAAAAGAGATAGGTACAGAATGTTCCTATGGACTTATTATAAATCATTTTCTTTCTCTCGCTTGCTCTTTTTTTTAATCAAAAAATTAAGTCACTGTCCTCCATAGTTTTGTCCATATCCAAGATGGTTTCATTCAGAAAGGGTAATTGTGCAAGAGATTGCTGTGAGCTAAATTAAAGGTGCTCTCATGCAGGGCCGGTCCGACTGGCTCTGCTTTGAGGCAGACACTGCCTCACACACAGGCCTATTAAATAGGGCCTACGGGAGAGCACAGTGTGTCTTTTCTGTCTTCCTCTGCTTACCTTGAACTGTGTTCTCTATTTCTGCACCCAGGAAGTAATGTCTTCCCACATGTGTGTTGACTGCTACAGGGATATTATTTGGGTCTCATCCCTGACGGGCATAGTGCCCTAGAAAAATTGTTGCCAATGATGATTTCCGTTCCTGTACTACTTTATTTTGTCCCTTTTAGGAAATTATTTAATGGGTGAAAGGAATGGTTTTCACTGGACCCTCAACTGTACATATTAGTGGGATAATCTGATTTGGTCAGGCTTACTTTTAAATATAAAAATCAAAACACCTTAGACCATCCTTGTCAGCAAATGAGTATCAGCCCCTTAGCTTAGTCTCTTCCAGTTATAGTTTTTTTTTTTCCGTGCTTCCTGTTGTGCTTATAATACTGAGGAGTTGTAGCAGCAGACATGGACTTAGAAGGAGTGACTAATGTCATTGCTGTCAGAAACTATATTGACCCTTCAGATTTTGGATTTAAAAATACAGAGCCATGTGAATCACAGATTTTCAGAGCTACTTCTGAACTTATTTATCAACAAAGTCCTAGCTTCCTACTAAAGGTGGGAATTTCTACATTATGTGTTCAAACATGTGTAGCACTTTCTTAACAAGATCATTGTCATTAGGGAACCAATAAACATTTGTTGAATGTGAATAAAAAAGATAATCACCTAACTCTAACTTGCCTTCCATTCCATGTTTTCTACTTTATTTCCCCTCTCTCCCTACCTCCCTCTCTTTCTTTTTTTCTTGGATTGAATCCAGAGGCATTCTACTTGAGCTATACCTCCAGCCCTTTTTATTTTGAAGCAGGCTATCATTAAGTTGCTAAGAATCTCACTAAGTGATGAGGCTGGCCTTGAAACTGCAATCTTCCTGTCTCAGCTTTCTAAGTACTGGTCTTATAGGTATGCATCGCTGTGCCTGGCTTCTTTCTGTACTTCTTAACTCATCTGTTTGTTCTCCATTCTGGAATAATACTTTTTATCCTTTCCTTCCCTTTTCCTTCCCTCCCTCCCTCCCTCCCTTCCTTCCTTCCTTCTTTCTTTCCTTCCTTCCACTGTGCTAGGAAGTAAATCCAGGGTGCTGTGCATATTGGAAGGCACTCTTGTGCTAGGCTGCATCTCCAATCCCTGGAGTGTAACTTTTAATTTCCACCAGTGTCCCATGGGCCTACATTTCTAACCTCAGTTAGGTGTAGAAAGTCCATTTTCCTTCTAGTGCAGAAAAGATATGCTAGCATTTTTTTTCTGAGAGAATTTTGTTTGTTTAGGTAGTAAATAAAAAGAAATAGAAAAATTTAGAAATTGATGAAGATAGGTAAATTAAATGGAAGGAAGAGCATGGGGATAAGGTACACACAGCTATATGGAGGGGTTGAATCAAAGGCAAAGTCGGTTTCAGATTGTTGCCTATGAGTTATCTAGCAATACTATCAGGATAATTAGTCAGTTATAAAAAGAGAGATATTAAATGTATACTTCACAATCATGCTAAATGAAACTATTAGGGAATTAAGGTTTGAATGTAAAATATGTATTCTTGAGGTAGAAGAGAAAAATGAAAGCAAATGTTTCTATAATCCTGGCATATTGAAGATTTTTATTAGCTTGATACCATGTCCAAAAATATGAAAGGAAAATATTAATACATATGACTTATGAATTGAGTATCTAAAATTCAGACAATACTTATAATATTGTACTTAGCTTGGCAAGGAATAAAAAATAGATAATATCCTAGTTGGAAAGAGTTTGGGGGTGGCTCAGCAAACTGTCAAAGGTACTTAATCCAAAAATTCTACTTCCAGGACATTTTCTCAACAATATAATTGATTAGACAAGGACTTAACTATCTACTCAAAAGTATTCACTATAGAATTATTTAAAGTATCTAATAACTGGAATTACTTAAAATTTTCAATAGAGAATTGATTAAATAAATTATAATTCACGCCTACAGTGGAGTAGTATACTATTAGGGGGAAAGAAATATGTCTCTTTGTAGGGATGTGGCAATGGGTTTGTATGTGTTAGTACATGCAAAAAGCAAGAGTATGTGAAACACCCTAAATTTAGCACGTTATAAACATACATATTATTTAAATGTAGAAGGACATATGCCCAATTGATATTCAGAATGTTAATAATGTTATTGCAAGTAACTGACTTTCAAATTTCTATTTGTATTAATTGTAATTAGACTTAATAAACTATATTATAGGAAAATTTAAAATATTTTCTAATTTGGACAAAATAAGAAATGGAAACATTTCACAGGATAGATTTATTCTATCAAAATAACTGAAGTTCAGAAATGGAGGACTAATTTATGTAGTCTTGGGAATTTTGCTTATATAAATTTTGTACTGGGTATATGGGTTGGAGAAAAACAAAACTGCACTGGGCACTGAACTCATTGAACATACAAATGATTCTTGCCACAATAATTAGTGCCTGAGAAGAAAGGCATGGGATTTAGAATCACACAGATTTGAGTTTGAACCTCAGCTCTGCTTCTTAAAAGCCAAGTGACTTTGGTGAAGAATTTAAGTTCCCAGTCCCATCTCCTAATTTGTATCCTTATTGGTAAAATGTGTTTTGTATATATACTTTTCAGGCTGATTACAAAGCTTATAAGTAATGAATGCTTACTTCATTTTAGGTATTCAGTAAAATTTTGCTATGATAAATATTATTTTTAATTTAGGTATTACTTAAGTTCATTGGCTTTGTGAAACTAAGTATTTAAAAATAATAGTCTTAAACCATATTTAAATTTTTGGCTCAAAATAAAAATTTGCTTAGGTGTTTGTGGGGGAATTCAATTTAGAGAGATGACAAAGATTTTTGACAATGATGGGTTTTATCTGGTTAAAAGTCATCAATGATCCATGTCTGTTTTTTAAAATATTAGACCTTTAAGTGTCTCTTAGAAATCCTAGGTCCTACCTGGTATTATTTCTCATCATGAAGAACTTCCTTTTCCATCACTTATGGTTCAGTCTGCTTAAACAAATTCTCTTAGCTTTTGCGCAAATGTCTTTAGCTGATATTTCTTTTTGAAGGAGATCATTGGCTCTAGAGTTCTGCTTTGATTATTGCTATTTTTAATTTAAATACTTTGCTTCATTGTCTTCTTGCCTTCATTGTTTCTAGTGAGAAGTCAGCCATCACTCACATCAGTGTTCCCATGTACATGATATGTTGTTTTCCTTTTGATATATACTTTTATTGGTCCATTGTAATCATACATAGTGATAAAGTTCAGAGTGATAGAGGCATACATGCACACAGCACTTGGTGAACCCTCCCCCAGTTCTCACCCACTCCCTCCTCCTCCCCACCTCCCTGTGCAGACATTATGACTGGAATTGATAAATTTGTGTGTGTACATCATGTCCATTGAGGTGTTTCCCTCTTCAAGTCTTCCTCTTCCCTCCTGCCTCCCTCAGTTAGGTCCCCTCCTTCACTCCACTAAGGTTTCTCCTCCTTTTTCTGAAGTCCCTCCTGTGTCCCAATTTCTCCCTACCTTCCACATAAAAGGGAAAACATCTGACCTTTCATTTTTTGTAACTGGGTAATCTCAACATAATATTCTCCCGGTCCATCCATTTCCCCTGCAAATGACATAATTTTGTTCTTCTTTATGGTTGAGTAGAATTCCATTGAGTGTATATCCCATAATTTTGTAATTCATCCATTTTTTGATGGACACCTAGACTGTTTCCATAGTATGGCAATTATGAATTGTTCTGCTATAAGCATAGTTATGCATGCATTACTATGGTAGCCTGGTTTCAATTCTTTTGGGTAGATTCCCAACAGTGGTATTGCTGAGTCATATGGTAGATTCATTCCCATTCTTCTGAGGACCCTACACACTGTTTTCCAAAGTAGTACATTAATTTGCAATCCCATCAACAGTATATGAGGGTTCCTTCTTCTCCACATCCTCACCAGTTTGTGTTTTAATAATTGCCATTCTAATTGGGGTTAGGTGAAATCTCAGAATAGTTTTGATTAACATCTTTCTGATTGCTAATGATATTGAACATTTTTCATATATTTATTGACCCTTTGTATTTCTTCCTTTGTGAAGTTTCTATTTAGTTTACTTGCCAATTTTTTAATTGGGTTATTTCTTTTTGTTTTTGTTTTTGGTGGTGAGTTTCTTGAGTTCTTTGTATATTCTTGATATTAGTCCCCTATTGGAGGTATAGCTGGAAAAGATCTCCCATTCTGTTGGCTCTCTCTTAAGGTTCTTGATAGTTTCCTTTGGTGCACACAAGCTCTTCAGTTTAATGCAGTACCACATATTAATCCTTGTTTTAATTTCTTGTGCCTTTGGGTTCTTATTGAGGAAGTTTTTACCCGTTCCTATATGTTGGAGTGTTGGTCCTTTGCCCTTTTCAAGTAACTGCAAAGTCTCTGGTCTAATTTCCAGGTTTTTGATCCATTTTGAGTTGACTCTTGTGCAGGATGAGAAGGTGGGATTCATTTTCATTTTTCTACATATGGTAACCACTTTTGCCAACACCATTTGTTAAGAAGGCTATCAATATTTCCAGTGTATGTTTTTGGCCTCTTTGTAAAAAATAAATTGGATGTAAGTGTGTGGATTTGTTTCAGAATCTTCTATTCTGCTCCATTAGTCTATGTGTCTGCTTTTGTGCCAATACCACGCTGTTTTATTAGTATGTCTCGCTGTTTTTATTAGTATGTCTCTTGTAGTATAGTCAGGTATTGTGATGCCTCCTGCATGGTTCTTATCATTGAGAATTATTTTGGCTATTCTGAGTCTTTTGTTGTTTCATATGAATTTAAGGACTTATTTTCTAGATCTGTGAAGAATGACAATAATCTTTTAATAGGGTTTGCATCAAATCTGTAGCACACTATTGGTAAGATGGCCATTTTGATGACATTTATTCTGCCTCTCCAAGAGCATGGAAGATACTTCCATCTTCTAAGATCCTCTTAATTTTTTTCTTTAGTGTTTTATAGTTTTTATTGTAGAAGTCTTTGATATTTTTAAGATTTTCTTTTCATTAGGTTATCAGTTCTACTATGGTATGCCCAGGAATGGTATTGCTGTATTTATTCTGCTTGAAGTTTGCTTGAATTCTTGTATCTATAAGTTGGTGATTTCATTATTTTTGGAAGTTCTTGATAATTATCTCTTTAAATCTTTTCTCCTTCTTTTCTTTCTTCCCCATTTTCTTTGTCCTTTTATCTAATATGCTAATTACATCTATGTAAAAGCACTGATTATTGTCTTTCTTTTGTTTTGTTTTACTAATCCTTTTTTCTTAGTGTTTCTGCTTTGATACTTTCTATTGACTTGTTTTGAATTCACTGATTATTTTAACTGTGTGTCTAGGTTTCTATAAACATGTCTAAAAAAATTCTTCACTTCTAAGTCATAGTTTTCATTTACAATATTTCCATTTGGCTGCTTTTTGGTAGCTATTATCTGTCTGCTCAAATTCCCTGATATCTTTCACACATATTGTTGACCATTTCCACTAGATCTTTTAGCATTTTTATCAAAGATATTTTCAAAACCTTTTTCAATAATTTCAAATTATCATCTGTGTCATGTCTGCATCTCCTATTGACCCTTTCTTCTCTTTACAATGGGCCACATTTTCTTACGTTCTTTTGTGTCTTAAAGTATTTGTATTGTATGACACACCCATTGCATAAAAGGATGCAAGAGATGAAAGTAAATAATAATTACCTCCAGAATAAGGAATACTGCTTATTCTTTAGGTTCTCTAGAATGGTTGTGAGGGGTAGGATTAAAAAAAACAGTATAAAACTAATTTGAAATTTATTTGTATGTGGACTTTATTATAATTTTGATATTATTTAGTTTACCACTGGTTTCAGATATCTGAGGATAAGATCAAAATGAGTATAGACTCTTCATGTGGTTGGGGCTCTTTGGAACTCTAATCCATCAATCATCTTAGCCTACATATGGTTGCTTTTTTCTTCCTCTTTTACTTACCACCTCTGTGTTAGCTATAAGAGCAGCCCTGAGTCTCTTATCTCTTATGAAAGGCTTATAACCTAATAGAATTTAATTCATTTAAGTTTCTTTGGGAGCTCTGTTTTCTGATGGGTTTAAGAAAAGGACTTTACAGATTTCTGGCTTATTTTGGTGTTACATTAATAGTAATGTGATTATCTCTTTCAACATTTTAGATTTAAGTCAGGTGTTGAAGTAAAACTGTTATCATAGTACCTAACATACACCCCATTTCTTTCTTTGGCACAACTCTATGCTTAACTCTGTGATCTTCTAGATTCTCTTAGTTATGTCTGATCTCTAATGCTCTAGACAAGAAGGCATATCTTACTTTGCCCCCAAGCTTATTTAGTACTTATTTCAATCAGGCACTGACCTTATAGTTACCTCCTCTAATTATTCCTGAAGATTTTTGTAGGTTCTAACTTTATCTCTGACTTTAAAATTTTTATATCTGTCTTCTTTGGCTTCACTGGAATCTATTCACTGCTAATATTTAAAACCAAAATATGTTCTATGTTACAAATTTAGCAGTTACCTCTTGTCTAACTAGTGGTCATATGAGTTCAATGCTGAGCATCATCTTTTAATCTCAGTGCCTCCTGGCAGCTCTGTCTGTCCAGAAGCAACCTTTCATTCATGCTGGATAGCATACACATTTCTTACATTCTTTTTCTGTCAGGTATATAAATGCATTGATCAGCTCATACCTCTTGTACCATGAGTCCAACAATCCAACTCCTCTAGGATCTTCAATTAAATGATTGGGACTGTACCTCATTCCCTTGTTGTGTTCTATTCCTTCCTAATGTAGTGTAACTTTCACAGTCAGTCATTATAATCATTTCCGTGCACACACCTCGACTCCCCTGTCCTTCTCTCAGCACTGGTTAAATATACCCAGTCAGGATGACTAGTCTCACCTTATATTCATGACCATGTGTCCTCTAATGCTATTCTACAATCACTATATTTCCTTCATGCATTCACTTTCCCTGTCACATGACAATTATGTATGTTTTCTTCTCTCCCTGAATGTACTCCTCATTTTGGCTCTCAGATGATATTACCTCCTACTTCACTATGAAAATTAATAAAAATCATAGAAGTCTATATATTCCCACTGCTATTTATACTCAGCCCTGGCATATAATCTGGGTCTGACCAAGAGTATTCTCCAAATTTATTCTTGTATTGTAAAAATTTTCTCCTACTTGTGGACTATTTTCAGGGGAATAATAACATTATTATTTTTTCCATTAAAAAAACCTATTCTTAATTATGCTAAGTGAGATTAGCCAGCCTCAGAAAGTCAAGAGTCATGCTTTCTCTCATATGCGGAAGCTCAAGAGAAAATAGAAAAAATAAAAGGGACTTGACTTCATGAAAATGAGAAGCGAGACCAGTAGAACAGTGGAAGGGGGTGTGAGAGGGAGAAGTGGAGGGGCAAAAGGAGGCTTTAGGAAGGAAAACAACCAAATAATGTTATATTTATATATGAAGGTATCACTACCAATCTCACTGGCATGTGTAAGGAGGAAAGAGGGGGGTAGTGAGGTGGGGTGCAGAGGAAAATGAACCAAGATGCATATATGTTTGTATCACTTTGAATCTCACTACAATATATAATTATATTGCACCAATAAAATTCTTAAGAAAATACACATATAAAACTGGGTTTGACCCTGTCTCTCTCTTTCTCTCTCTCTCTCTCTCTCTCTCTCCTTAGCGAGGCCCTCCGCAACTTTGTGAGACCCGGTTTCAAAATAAAGCATAAAAAATAGGGCCGGGGGCATAGCACGGAGGTAGAACGCCCCTGCGTTCAATACCCGGTACCGCAAAAAAAACAACAACTGGGTTTGACCCTTTTTCCTCCTCTAGCCTCTTCCTTCTTTCTTTCTTTCCTTCCTTCCTTCCTTCCTTCCTTCCTTCCTTCC
>PVJS01026128.1:0-27254 GCA_004027185.1 Glis glis | reverse complement strand
GGAGGGCCTCACTAAGTAGAGAGGGAGAGAGAGAGAGAGAGAGAGAGAGAGAGAGAGAGAGAGAAACAGGGAGAGAGAGAGAGAGAGAGCTGAGGCTGGCTATGAACTCGGATACTCTGGTCTCTGCCTCCCAAAGTACTGGGATTACAAGCGTGCGCCACCACCCCCGGCTCAGCCTTAGTTTTTTAATCTGTAAAATGCAAATTGTGACGTGCATGAAAATGACAAACTTTGCATGATTCCAGGCACACAGAAGATGCTTAACCTATGTGCATGTCCTCTGGTTTACCTTTTCTTAATATGATTTGTTACTTAAAGGTATTTAGGATTTGTGCAGGAAAAAATGCTTATCAACTTATACAGCAATGCAAACTAGCCTGATGCTAAGGAGATATTTAATTTTCCAAGTATAATGTGATTTCTTTCATATCCTCATTATCAACTATCTTTTGAGCTCAGCTTTAACTCAATGTATTATATTTTAGAATGCCTAAAAAATCAGTCTTTAAGAGCCATAGATTTTTCAGCTTTGTTTAATAGTCGTGGTTTTCAAAATGTAATTCTCTTTCACAGGTGATAAATGATTAAATCTGAGATATAAAACATTTTCCCCCCTTTGGTTAAAGAACTTGAAAGAAAGTCTCCAATTATTTTATTTTAATAAGGGAAGTAACACATGTGCTTTTGTATTCCAATTTCTGAAGACCTCCTGTTGGGTAAATTTCCCGTAGTTCTATTGGTTTTTGAAAGATTAACAACAGACAGATGTCTAGACAGAGGCCTGCTCTCTCTATATATACTTTTACCATCTACAGTGGTGTACAAAAACTATTTGATCATGTACCCCACCAGTAAAAAAAAAAAGAAGAAAGAAAATTTGAATTTTCACTTGTTTGTGTATAGTAGTCCCCCTTTATTGGTGGTAGATACATTCCAAGACCCCCAGTGGATTCCTGAAACCATGTATAGTACTGAGCCCTATATATACTATTTTTTTCCCTACATGCCATGCAGTGTTGCTATATAGCAGCAGAGTTCATCTGTTCTTCCATGTTTTATGTGCAGGCCCCTCTTTTGCCTAATTCTTGCAGTTTGGGATAATTACTAAGTAAAATAAGGGTTACTCGAATACAAGTGTTGTGATACCATGACAGTCAATCTAATAACCAAGATGGGGGGTAGCGCATACAGCGTGGATACGCTGGACGAGGAGATGATTCATGTCTTGGCAAGACGGCACGGTATTTCACTGTTCTACTCAGAAGGATGTGTAATCTGAAACTGAGGAATTGTTTATTTCTGGAATTTTCCATTTAATATTTTCAGACAGCCATTGACTTCTGTTAACTGAAACCTCATAAAGTAAAACCTCAGATAAAAGGGCAGTACTGTATTTTATTTATTTGTTAACATATTGAAATGAGGGTGTCTCCTCTTCTAGGGTTCTTGTCCCGTGGATTTCGATGAATGAAGTCCAAGGACTAATGAAGGGTGTAGAAATAGAGAAGTCTATTTTTAAGTCAGGGAGAGATAGAAGACAAAAACAGCTCCCCCCTCACATGTGGGGAGAGGTGTCCCCCCCAAAAAGTAACCTCCGAAGCTCTTGGGAGGTGGGCTTTTAAAGCTTATTGAGGTTCACCGTCTGCTCTTTTATGAGTGATTGGTCAGGATTGGGTTTTGGAGAACCAATGTCTTTTGCCCAATTACAATCCTTAATTCGGGTGGTTATCTTGTGGGCTGAGGGCCCTGATCTCCTGGCACACAAGGTGTCTCCCCTCCCTGCTCCCTCCCCCACCTCACAGAAGGTGGTGCAATGGCCTTTTCTTTTAATCCCTCCTGTTCTCAGGTCCTCTGCCTTGCCTCAATATTCTGTAAGGTACATTAGCACATATTACATACATTAGGTGTCACAACGTACATTAGGTGTCACAAAACAGAAATAAAAAAAACATTGGGAGAGAGATGAAATAAACGATTACATTTTAACTATTTTGGTAAGCATGATGGTTCCAGATGGTTATAACTTTCTAACTTTTCATGGCACAATACATATGCAGAGTAAGTTTTATCAGAAACGACTGAGGATAGACATTTGTATTTCAAATAGTCCCCTTAAGACGTTCGACTGATCTGAGCTGACTTTTTGTCAGACCTGTTTAGAGGATCGTTGTTTCACTTAGCAGTCTACTGCCGAGGAACAAGGAGCTCAGACTTGAAGGAGGAAGTGTCAGCTTGGCTGTTTCCTTGTTAGTTACTTGTGCTTGCATGATTAGAGAAAATCTCTCTTTAAAGTGGGTGGCTTAGCTTAGCTACAAATCACATTGGACTGTGGAGCTTTCTGCTGCTAATCAATGAATTGATGCAGCCTTCTCATTATCTCTGGTTCATTCTTTCTCTCAATCATGTATGTATGTGATTGTCACTTAGCAAGACCCTGTTTCAAAAATAAAAAATAAAATAAAGCTGGGGGTGTGGCTCAGAGGTAGAATGCCCCTGGATTCAATCTCCAGTACCTCCCCCACCCCAAATAAAATAAAATTAACAAGAAGACATGATGGGCTCTGCTTCATACAGTAGTAACTTTGCACAATGAGGGGGCAAAAGTACTTTCCCAAATAGCAGGACATACTCTTGCTTTCAGCACCTCTCAAAAACTTTAGCAAATCATGACTGCTGCATGGAAATATAGACAGGATTGAAGAAAGACAGATAAACAGCTGAAGTAACAAGTTGCAATTAGCATAAAGGTTTTTTTTTTCACATGCGGATGCTGGAAGGGATCTCTGTCCAGTGGGCTCCACACCTTCTGCTAACACTTCCATGTTTCCATCTCCACTCGGTTTCCATCTCCTCATACATTCTAGGTGGCCCTGACCCTCTTCCCCAGTTACTTAGTATTAAGAAACCCTTTTCTTTTCCCTACGGAAAGAACCCAAATTGGCTAGTTTTGTCCCCAGATTGCCCCTTCACTGTCCTCTTCCTTAATACAACCATCAGCAGAGGTGAGAGTAACTGCTTTCAAGACTGAGCCCTCCTCACCATAGCATGATGGGTGCAAGACTCGGCTCATAAAAATATCCAGAGAAACATGAGCTACTTATTATAGGTACAGCAGAAGTTACTGCTTCTGCAGTCTAAGATTCAGCCAACTTTCCCAAAGGGTCAGGTAAGCATGACAAAAGGGGTCAAATCACCTTATCACCTTGGACTTTGGGCTTAATTGATAATTTTTTTATCAATCTTTCTATGAACAGCAAGAGTGGCTTGTTGATGTGACATTTTCGTAGAATAGGTGGTTTCATAGGAACGTGCTTCCCAGATGACTAAAGCCGACCCTCTTAAGGGAAGTGAAGAAAACCCACGTTATCGTGTCTTGCTTGCCAGGTCTGTCGGTAGGTTAGCAATAAGTCATTGATTTATTTGGTCTTTCAAAAGCCATAAGAACTAAGCATTAGCAGGGCAATTTAAATTCATACAGAGAAGAAACTAGAGCTCAGAGAGGTTAAGTAACTTGTCCGAGGTTAGGAAGGACAAGGGGGCAGAAGCTCTACCTGAACCTGGTCCTGTCTCCATTGTCTGATGACACTTTTCTTATCTTGAGATCTTGCATGGTTCTATTTGTATGAATTTTCATAAGCTCTCCTACTTTAACAAAGGATATTAAATATATTTCAAGTTGTTCTTGATAACCCAGTATTGTCCTATGAATCATAGCCCCACAGGGACTTTTGAAGTATGAAGGATGTTTGTCCTGGGGCCCCATCTGGAGTGTTTTTTTTTTCAGCTCTTCTGTCTATTTTTGATCAGTTTTCAATCTTCGTGCTCATCAACAAGCTTTCAGCTGTCAGTTCTTATTTCTCTCTCTGTAAATGCCCCTCTTGAGCTACTTACCACTGCCCATTTCTAACATTCAGGCCAAAGTCCTGATGACTACGAAGAAACCAGGCCTGCTGGAATTATGTCTAAAGATGGTGGGTGCTTTTAGGGTCAGAATGAGGGTCTGAAGAGTGGGGAAGAGGTGGTAATTATTTCAACTGGTCATGGACATTTTTTCTTGCTCTCCATTCTCTTAAGTTTCTTCTGTAAAATTGAGGTCCCTGGATAAGTAAGTTGCAGAAAATTGAGGCTATGTCACCTTTATCTTAGGTATATTTTAGGAAAAAAAACACCCATAACCTAGTTTTTTCCTTAATATTTTCTTTCAGTTCTAGCTCACTAAATTTGTCTTTTTATTCCCTTTGTCTCTCTATTCCAAGATTAAGAGTTGAAGAAATGACATTCCATCCAGACATGGTGGCCCATTCCTGTAATTTCAGTACTTGTGAGGCTGAGACAGGAGGATCACAGGTTCGAGGACAGCCTCAGCAATTTAGTGAGACCCCGTTTCCAAAAAAAAAAGTAAAATAGGGCTGGAGATGTAGCTCAGTGATAGAACACCCCTGGGTGTAAAACCTAGTAACTAACACACACACACACACACACACACACACACACACACACCATTCCTCAAACTCAAGAAAAACAGAAACAAGTTGAATAGAATGTTGACTCCAAGGGATATAATAAGGACTTCTAATGGGGAGAACTTGGCCTTGATTTCTTTGCTTTTGCATATGTACGAGTAAAGTGTGGGACCTAGTATGAATTCAGAGACCAGCATTGACTGGAATGTTAATACCTACGTCATGGAGCTGTTTTGACTGAAATAAAATCACTTGAGAAAGTGGCTGGCACTTGGGTAAGATCTGATCAGATGTTACCTGAACATCACCTAATGTCATTTACAGGCTGTCATAAACTTGATTTAAAATTAGACCTTCCTTAAGGAGGATGGGGATGTATCTTTTTCTGAAAGGTTCTTATATCCACAGATAGCTGTATGTAAGAGAAAGAAGCTTATGCTGGGTGTGGTGATGTATGCCTGTAATTCCAATACATGAGAGGCTGAGACAAGAGGATCACAGGTTCAAGAGGCCAGCTTCAGCAACTTAGTGAGACCCTCAGCAATTTAGCAAGACCCTGTTTCAAAAAGAAAAAAAAAAAAGAAAGAAAGGCTGGGGTGTAGCTTGGATGTAGAATGCCTCTGAGTTCCATCCCCAGTACTGAAAAAAAAAAGCTGTATAACTGAAAGGCTGGGGAGTGTGACTATAAGCAGGGCTATTGGATCCAATAGGTTACTAGTCTATTGACTCTCCTAGATATTGAGCTCCTTGAAGGCTGGCGATATATGTTTTCTCTCTGTATTTCCAGGTTCCAACACGGTGCTCAGTGTGTTGTTGATACACCCTGGTGTTTTTTGAATGATGAGATGGGCGAATGAGTACATGGGAGTGATGAAGTGATGTTACGAGAAGCCCATGCACTCATCAGAACCTGCCTATTATCTCACCAGCTCTCCTGTGGACAAGACATGGCAGGACGGGCCAATTCATACGTGTTTCAATGTGAAACTCAGTGCCACAATGACGTACTCTGGTTTGCTTTAGGAACCGTGATGGGATCAATTTTCTTTACTTCGCCTTTGAAATTTATTTTTATTTCTTTCAGGGCATTACTCTAAAATAAAAGTAGAGTAGAATACTGCTATAAACCAGACTCTTATTACCTATATTGAGATACAGAGCTGCCTAGTTCCAGCCCCTGAGACATAACAACTACATGCAATAAAAGCCCCATAGAACTCCCTGATGGACAGTGTTAGTTCTGTCCCTCAACTCTAGAATTAGACAATATTCTTCTAGAATTCTCTTTATAAAACACTCTATAACAGAGATTTATTTTTTGGTACTGGGGATTGAACCTCCAGGCTACATGGCCATCCCTTTAAATTTTTTTATTTTGAAATAGGGTCTCACTAAGTTGCTAAGCCTGGTCTCAACCTTGCAATCCTCCTGTCTCAGCCTCCAGAGCACTGGGATCTTAGGCATGTGCCACCACACCTGGCTTTTCATAACAGAGAATTCAAGCAACAAGTTAAAAGGACTGATGCTAGCAGGGGCTTTATTTCATCATTGTTGTTCTCATTATAAATAAGAAATATTTTATTGCTTCCTCCAGACACAGCATTTTATAAATATTGCCCTCTGTCTCATGATATAACCTTTATAAATTCAATAAACTAATATAAAGTACATGTTATTAAAATTGCTTAATAAATTCTAAGACCAATATATTTCTTTGGTGTTTATAGTATCCATGATAAGACTTAGAAACATCACAAAAGTTCAAAATAATGATTATATAGAGTGAAAAAAAACTTCATGCTGTTGAGTGACTTTAGTTGTTTCAAGAGTATTTCCTGTTTCCTATTTTCTTTTTTTTTTTTGCGGTACTGGGGATTGAACCCAGGGGCGTTCTACCTCCACGCTACACCCCCGGACCCATTTTTTATACTTTATTTTGAAACTGGGTCTCACAAAGTTGCGGAGGGCCTCACTAGGTAGAGAGAGAGAGAGAGAGATAGGGGGAGAGAGAGAGCTGAGGCTGGCCGCGAACCCGGATCCTCCGGTCTCCGCCTCACAAAGTACTGGGATTACAAGCATGCGCCACCACGCCCGACGGCCCTATTTTTTATACTTTATTTTGAAACCGGGTCTCATGAAGTTGCGGAGGCCTCACTAAGTAGAGAGAGAGAGAGAGAGAGAGAGAGAGCTGAGGCTGGCCGTGAACCCGAATCCTCCGGTCTCCGCCTCCCAAAGTACTGGGATTACAAGTGTGCGCCACCTCACCCGGCCTCCTATTTTCTTTCAATCTGTGAAATTTTAGGAACAGCATCCTTTCAGTGGAGCTAAAGAAAGTTGCTACAGTTTGGATATGGAACATCCCTCAAAGTCTCCCGTGTTGAAGGCTTAGTCCTCAGTGCGGCATGTTCAGAAGTGGGGCTTTTTAGGAAATGGTTGTATCATGAGGGCTCTAACCTCATCAGTGGATTAATCTATTTGATGGATTAACAATTTGAATGGATTCCCGGGAGGTTGTAGAAACTATAGGAGGTTGGGCCTAGTTGGAAGAAAGAGGCCACTGGGGGTGTGCCCTGGAAGGGTGTTTCTTGTGCCCAACCCCTTCTCTCTCTCTCTCTCTCTCTCTCTCTCTCACACACACACACACACACACACACACTTTCTGGGTGTATGAGCTGAGCAACTTTTCTCCATACCCTTCCACCATGATGTTCTGCCTCCCCTCAGGCCCAAAGCAATGGAACCAGCCAACCATGGACTGGTACCTCTATAACATGAGCCAAAATAAACCTTTTCTCTATTAAGTTATTTTTAAAGTACTTGTCATGGTGATGAAGAGCTGACTAACACAGGAAGTCCTAGAACTTTTGTAAATTATTAGGCAAGTGTCGACACATTGGTAGTTAACTATCCAATACCTATTTCCTTCTCCCTATTTTCTTGCTAGGATATCTCTAATATTGCATGAGATAAAATATGCTCCACTAAATATTCACCTTCCCTACCTCTGTACTAAGGGTTCATGTGAACCAGTCCTTACCAGTGAGATGAAGCTAGATTCTGCTGAGTGTCCCTGGATCAGCTTCTGCCTTCCTGACTGTTATGGGCTGAGCGTTTGAGCCTCCACCCCCCAACCCCCACCAAATTCATATGTCCAAGTCCTCGCCCCCCTCAGTGTGATGGTATCTGGAGGTAAGGCCTTTGGAAAGTAATTGGGTTTAGATTGGGTCATGAGGGTCAAACCCTCATGATGGGATTAGTACCCTTATAAGAAGAGGTAGAGAGAGAGAGAGAGAGAGAATATCTTGTTTTTCCATGAGCGTGCACCAAGGAAAGGCCACGTAACACACAGTGAAATGGCAGCTGTCTACAAGCCAGGAAGTGAGTTCTCACCAAACACCAGACCTGCTGGCATCTTGACCTTGAACTTCCCAGACGCCAGACCTGCAAGAATAAGTTTCTGTTATTTAAACTGAGGTAGGAGAGAAGAAATAAAATAAATAAGTAGAAAAGAAACATCAAGGGGAGAACAAGGAAAATGTAACTTCAATATGGAAGCCTGTGGCAAGGCCTGTTAGTCCCAAGTTTCTGGGGGAATTTACAAGTCTGTAATAATTACCCTGAGCACTGCTGACAATCTTCAAAGGGGTATCTATTGGTCAGAAACAGAGGCCACACCAAAGATCCAGAAAGGTGGCTAGACACCATGCTGGGAACTCACAAAATACCTTGAACTGTTAGTTATCCACCCTAGGAATAGTTGAGCAGAAGAGATATCTGTTGGTCAGAGGACAGAGGCCACACGAAACAGTAATTTCCTTGGGCACTATTAGTCCTCATTAAGTAGTCTAAACAGGAGAGATGCCTATTGAGAAAATAGTGAAAGCCCCATCAGACCCCAGCGATGACCCAAACACCCTAGATCATCTTGTGACTACCAGATTGAGGTCATCCTCACATACCTCCTCCTGCCTGCCCCTCATGAAAGTTCCCTAAAAAGAAGAGCCCTAGCCCAGCGTGGTGGCACACACTTGTAATCCAAGTACTTGAGAAGCTGAGACAGGAGGATTACAGATTTGAGGACAGCCTCAGCAAATAGTGAGACTCTCAGCAACCTAATGAGATTCTGTTTCAAAATTAAAAAAAAAAAAGGGCTGAGGATGTAGCGTGGAGGTAGAATGCCCCTGGGTTCAATCTCCAGTACCAAAAAGAAAAGAAAAGCAAGAATAACCCTGTACTCACAAAGTTTCTCTCTCACTTTTGGGGTGACCCACAGTCTCCCTTGAATGTATATTTCTTACTTTCCTAAATAAATCTCTGTCTATGTCTCTGACTGGCGTGTGCTGACATTCTTTTTCATTGCATAAGCCAAGGACCCCACTGATCCTATGTTGAAGAATCAACTTTTTCCCATGACAAAGCCTCCCAGTCTATGACATTTTGTCATTGGATCTTGAGAAGAAAAACAGCGGCCAAAGAGGAAAGGCGAGGCTGCTACTATCCCTCTCCTCTCTCCTTCTTTATGATTTGAACGTAAACACGACGGGAAAGCTTAAGCAGCCATTTGTAATCACTGAGTGATAAGTATAGGATGAAAACTTATACACTGAAGGTAGAAGAGCAGGAAAAACGTCTTGGGTCCTTGAGGGCATCTTTGAGCAGTCAGCATGTAATCATCTACTTTCAGACTTCTTGTTTCCTTGGGAAAGGAAACCCTTATTTGTTTAAATTACTGCAAATTGAGTTTCCTGTTATTTGCAGTGTATAGAAGTCATAAAAGTCAGACATGGCTATGGTTCATTAATACTCAGCTTTTCTGTTTCCAAACAGGTATTTGACATTTGCTTCTTAGCAATTTCTCGAAGCAGCCAGATGCAGTATCAATTAGGAGTATCTGAATATTAGGAGTATTAAGTCAACTGTCTCAACAAATAACTTTTTTTTTAGTATTGGGGATTGAACCCAGGGGCATTCTACTTCCAAGCTACACACCGAACCCTTATTTATTTATTTATTTTTGTTGTTTTCAAACAGGATCTCACTAAGTTGCTGAGAGTCTCTCTATGCTACTGAGGCTGTCTTGTAGTCTGAGATCCTCAGGTCTCAGCCTCCCAAGTACTGGGATTATAGGCATGCGCCACCATACCAGGATCAACAAATAAAATTTTAATGCTGAAACTAGTCACAATATCTCTAAGGAATAAAACATTTTTGGGGGGCTGGGTGGGTGTTGGGGATTGACCTTGCACATGCTAAGCATGAGTTCTACCACTGAGCTACATGCCCAGCCTCAGGAAAATTGCTTGAGCCCCAGCTATATTCCTATAAGTATTCTAAGTAACTCCTATGATCAGGAGAAGTCACTGAATTTTGTAACAGCCTTTCTTTAGGGGTTTTGTTTCTTTGACTACTTCTCAGAAGATACTAGTACAGAAAACATGCTTTTGTCAGTACCTGGGAGACTGTATTTACTGGCAGTCTTCAACCATCAGGAAAAGTCAGTTTCTGCCATGAACAGATGAAACTGTGCTGGCTTTGTTGGTTGCTTTGAAGGATCAGACATTACCTGCATTTACTTTCGTTTGTAGCAGTTATCGCAGGACTGTCTTTCATCAGCTTCTTACCTTTGCCTGCCTGTGCATTTGTGATGATTGTCATCTTGAAGATGACATTTGAATATTCATAAAGTCTTTCATGTGATCAGACATTCCAAATACTTAGTATAGCTGGGCATGGTGGCGCATGCCTGTAATCCCTGTACTTGGAGGCTGAGACAGGAGGATCACAGGTTTGAGACCAGCCTTAGCAACCTAGCAAGATCCTGTTTCAAAAACAAAAATAGAAAGGGCTGGGGGTGTACCTTGGAGGTAGAATGCCTCTGGGTTTAATCCCCAGTACCACAACAAATAAACAAAAACCAAATACTTAGTATAGAGGCTTAGGCTGTGAAGAACCAACCAAAAAATACCAACTAATTAACCAACCAAACAAACAAAACTCTGGCTTACATAGATTATCAGCCCAAACTAAAGCTATAAAATGGAACAAATTTCTTGTTGATGACTTTGCTGTATTCTACTGCTGTATTTTATGTATTCTATTTCTCTTCCTCCTTCCATAAAACTGGACAACCCAGTTGTTCAGTTTCTTCATGTGGTCTGGGGTCTTATAGTCTGAATCTTTCTACACATTCTGTTGCCACCCTAGCAAATATCCCTTATATCCTAGTCCCTCAGTATTTTTTCTTGACTAGATGTCATGTTGAAAGAGAACTGCATATGCAATTTTTAAATAATGCTTAATATAAGCCGGGCATAGTGGTACACACATGTAATCCTAGTATTTGGGAGGCTGAGACAGGAGGATTGCAGATTGAGGACAGCCTCAGAAATGTAGTGAGGCTCTCAGTAACCTAGTGAGACCCTGTTTCTAAATAAATTAAAAAATAGGGCTGGGGGTGTAGCTCGAAGGTAGAATGCCCCTGAGTTCAATCCCCAGTACCACCACCACCAACCCCCCCAAAAAAAACCCAAACCAAAAACTTAATATATTTATTTTTAAAATTTATTTATTTGTACTATAAAATTGCAATTACTATTCAGAATAATTTATAGCTACTGCAGGTACTAATCTATGGTATTAACAGAGGCGTTTTACTGCCGGAAGTATTTGGGGAATGAGGTACCTTCCTTTTTTCTCACCAATGTTAGATGGGCTGTTTTCTAAATCAACTTAAAATGGTTGACTTTACCTTAATGGTTTCACATAGCTCCTGATCAATGGGAGAAATAAAATTACAGGGACTATTTTTTAAGCTGACAAATGGAACCGGGAGAAATTTAACTATTCTCGTCATTTTTTTTCAATGTCACATAGTGACTTGCTGGTATGGACAGGGTTGAATTTATCCTATTTTCAATTTAGCATGTTCTTCATAAATTACTACAGACTTTATGGTTCTGTGTTCTCGCCATGGCCAATATTTATTTGGAAACAGTCAAGGTCAGATTTTCAATTCTATCAGGGAGTAATTGCATGGAAACCAACTGGATTGGTTAAGAGGTGAGCGATCAGAGTCTGCCCCAAACAGCCAGATTGACCGTGCAAAAATTTTCTCTTAAAATGTGATCATCCATAGCCTAACTCCTGATAAATATAAATCAGTGTTATTTAAATAGCTTCCTGAAGGAACATTGCACCATTCTAAAAGTGTTCATCTTCCTATGGATTGTCAACTAAATGACCATGTACTCTGAATAATAAGACCATTGGAGGACTTGTTAGATGTCTTGGTGTGTAAATAGCAACCACTTTGAATTCACGTAACATATAAAATTAAAAATAAAAACATCTTTTAACTAAAATCCAGATTAAGAAAAAAAAACAATTCTAAGTTATGGTCTTGGGGGAGAAGGAGGGGTGTTGGCAGACAGAGTAGTAGGATCATCTTGTAAAACTGGAGTGATAGCCGGGGTGGTGGTGCACACCTATAATCCCAATACTTGGGAAGCTGAGACAGGAGGATCACAGGTTTGAGGCCAGCCTCAGAAAATTAGTGAGATCCTCAGAAATGCAGTGAGACTCTGTTTAAAAAAAAAAAAAGAAAGAGCTGGGGATGTAACTCAGAGGTAGAATGCCCCTGGGCTCAATCCTTAGTACCAAACCAACCAACCAAACAAACAAATGAACAAAGAAACAAACAACCAAACAACAACAACAACAAAATACTTGAGGGGGCACCTGATGCTAACACTCTGATACAGATGTTTTCATTTCTGTTTCTATAAGAAAGGAAGCTAAATGTGACCATTTGTCAACACCTGGAGGAAACTTTGAAGAGGTGACTGTGCATCATATAAAAGGATTTTCTCAGCAACAGTCTGTCAGAGGAAAAAATTACTCAGTTTAAGAAAAGGCAACATTAAATGGGCATAGAGAATTGCTTTGAAGGTTGAAAAATCCAGATGGTTGAACTTTTGCAATATATAAAACTCCATAATTTTTCTTTTCAAATATTTTTCTTTTTGAGGTGGATTTATTAGGAAAATCTTCAGGTTATCAAGGCTCTTGTCAGCAGTGGTAAAAATGCTTTAGAATGACTGAATCATTCTTTTGAATTCTGTGATATTATTTTGAAGCTGAGGCTTCATGTACAGAAGAAAGGATTTGAAAATCTCTGTATTTAACTTTTACTCCCTATGGTTGAAAACGTGAAGAAAACATGTGTCTAAATTAGCACTCTACTGATCTCTCTCTTCTCTGCTTTGGAGAACCTGTAGCAGGCCGGTTTTCACACTTTGTGGCTTTCAAACTTCAGAAATAAGCAGCCACCACTCTTTATTTTTCTCTTCTTATTGCTGTAAAAAGTGGAAGATACTTTGAAGAGTGCTTTTGTCAAAGCAGGTTTTTTTTTTCTGTACTCCGGATGGTGTTTGTCTTACACAATAGGGTTTGAGTACGTTGTGTGTTTCCTGATTAGTATTTCTGATTAGGACATGGATAATCATCTGAGATAAGTGCTGTTGGGTATTTTTGGACTTCACATAAATATACATGAATGTGGATGGCAGGAGAGTCGTCAATAACAATACCACACTGAGTGATTAGAGTCTAATATGCTATGTTGTCAGGGAAGAAATGTGGGTTCAATTTCCAGTTGTAGACTCTTATAACTCACCCGGATCTTAGAGCAATAGGAGACTGACCCTGTCGAAATGTGCGTTAGGGATTTTACTCTCAAACCAGAGAAAAAGAATAAGCTTCCTAATTCCAGAATCATACTTCCCCTTTAATGTTCATTTGGGATTTGAAGCATGGGATGGATGGCATGGGTTCAATTCTGTACGTCGGATGTTGTTAAAGGTCTTTCTAAGAAGGAAGGAAGAGGGAAAAAATACACAAATGAATAAATATATATATTGTGTTCGTCAGTCTGACACATTAATCACAGAGAAACTTTAAGAACGAAAGAGCATTTAAAAGGCGTACGCTTGTACTCCCAGTACTTGGGAGACTGAGACTGGAGGATCCGGGTTCGCGGCCAGCCTCATCTACTTAGTGAGGCCTCCGCAACTTAGTGAGACCCTGTTTCAAAATAAAGAACAAAAAAATAGGGTTGGGGGTGTAGCTCAGAGGTAGAATGCCCCTGGGTTTAATCCCCAGTACTGCAAAAAAAAAAAAAAAGGATTTTTTCACTTCTTTATGCCAGGTGGTACACAATCTATCTTTCTGCAATCCATCTTTATGCCAGGTGGCAAACGACCTTCTATCTCTTGTGTCTGTCCTCCCGCATGCAAGCGATGCCTTTGCGACCTAAGCGCCCACGTTAATTCACAGACCGTCCCCTCCTCTCCCCGTCCACAGCTGTTTGCCTGCAGATGGTCTTACGGACCGCACTGCGCCTTCCTCTGTTTATAGGCGATGAAGTCGAGATGTGGAGATGAAGACATTGGCCTTGAGTTATGGCCTGACACAGTGCCAAAGACAAGAACTTTAGGCTTTCTAATTCCCAGTTCTGTGAAACACCAGCTTTTATTTTCCCCTCATCTCGGCTTCATAGTCGCTTCTGTAAATCAGGCCCAGTGGCCCCACCACAAACACGCCTGGCAAACCCTGCACTTAACACCGTGTAAATGGGCTGTCAGGACTCAAAGGACAAGAGTCGAAAATAAATGACTTGAAGCTGGCTTCAAGAAGACAAACCGACCCCATGATTTTTTTTTTTTTTTTTGCTGTACTGGGGATTGAACCCAGACTGTCTACCTCCGAGCTACATCCCCGGCCCTATTTTTTATACTTTATTTTGAAACCAGGTCTCACAAAGTTGCAGAGGCCTCACTAAGTAGCTGAGGCTGGCCGCAAATCCAGATCCTCCAGTCTCCGCCTCCCAAGTACTGGGATTACAAGTGTGTGTCACCACGCCCGGCTCCGACCCCATGATTTTAACTCCTGTCCCCTTCCTAAATTCCTAAATTCCACTGACATGTTAAAGGAATATAAAACCAGGAAAAAGTCTGCATGAGTTACAAAACAGGGGAAAGAGCCCTCTGTAGGCCAGGGGAATGTTGGTAAGATGCAGCTGAAGGGGCCACAAGCTCTGACGGGCTCTGGCCTGGGAATCCCTGCACAGGAGCGAAAGTTGGCTCGAAGGAGTGGGTGCATTCCCAAATAGAGAGCCGCACTGGGAGCTGGTTGGGTGGACAGTAGATCTCAGCTCTCTCAGAAACTGTGGGATGCGCAAGTGTCAACAAATAGTGGCAGGCATCTGCACGGGTTTTCAGCTAGCATTTGCTGCAGAGGGGGCGAGCTTCAGGGAGCTGCCAAGATGGGGAGGTTTCTCCCTCCAGGCTGGACCATTTACCTAACACCTTTACAGAATTCAGAGCGAAAGTTCAGCTTTTTAAATTCAGAGCCTATTTCATGGTTTTCACGTACACATGAATCTTTTGCAAAGATCATTTTCTCTCCTTTCTTTCTTCCATTTCCTTCCCTTCCTACCTACCTACTTCCTTCCTTCCTTCCTTCCTTCCTTCCTTCCTTCCTTCCTTCCTTCCTTTCTTCTCCCTTCCTTCCTTTGTGGTACTGGGGATTAAAACCAACAGCATTCTACCTCTGAGCTATGTCCACAGCCCTATTTTATTTATTTATTTTTTAATTTTAGAACAGAGCAGGGTCTCACTAGGTTGCTGAGGGCCTCTCTCAGTTGCTGAGGCTGGCTTCAAACCTCTGATCCTATTGTCTCAGCCTTCCAAGTACTAGGATTACAGGTGTGCACCACCATGCCTGGCTCCATTTTCTCTCCTTTCTCTCTTCAGCTTAAAGGTGGGAGTTTTTACTCATCTGAATGTCCCTTACCCCAGAGGCACATGCTATTGGGGGATGGAGTAATGACAGTAGAGGGGTGTCCAGGCCTATGCCTGAGTCTTAATGGGCTGGGCTTCTCTTCCAGCAACTTGGAAACACTGCTCTGACCTATAGCTCCTCTGCCCAGGACATGGAGGGCAGGAAGTTGGGCTGATGTTGAAATCTATTCACAGTTGTCTAAAGCTTAATATCAATTAGCCTCTTCTCAGATAAAGACCTCTTAAATATGCCTAGTTGGATGCCATCTGATTTAAAGAGAATTCCAGCTTCCCTCTCAAAGCACAAGGAATTCAACATCTACAAACTTCCTAATCAACATACAGCACGGGTGGGCTATGCACACACTATTCTTTCTCAGTACATACACCTAGCAGCTTAAAGGAATTACATCAAACCTTGTGCAGGAATGATGTTTTTTTTTTTACAGCAAACATAATTTTTTATTATGTGGTACTGGGGATTGAACCCAGGGGCATTCTACTTCTGAGTTATACCCCCAGCCCTTTTTATTTTTCATTTTGAAACAGGGTCTTGCCGCATTGCTGAGGCTGTCCTCGAACCTGTGATCCTTCTTTCTCAGAGAAATCATTTTGTGGGGTGCACCAAGGGGAACTTATTACTCCTATTAGTGTCTTCCTGATGACCTCCAAAATGACTGGGTTACATATAGCAATAGATCTGCCCCTGACTTGCTCCTAAAGCAAGAACTCAAGTCAGTTAGAAAAGAAAGGGTGACGCCCTTGTTTATTTTTGGACCTGAGGGCAAACTTTAAAAGAAACCCTTTGCTACAGGTGCAAAGATCCTGAGCCGAGGCCACCTCTGCCCCTGTCTACCTTTTGCCATCTCACAGACAGTCCTACCCTGATCTGTGAGAACAGCCAGGAGCAAGGTTACAAGCTGCCTTTTTTTTTTCTCATATGCACCACAAACAATGTACAAAGAGAGCATGCCGATCTTTTAAAAACATCTACTTTCCTAATTCCGGACAATGGACTATTCCTTTCCTCCCATCCAGACACCAACAGTCACCTGTACTTTAAGGATGAACAAACAGAGCAAAGTCAACAGACATATGAGAGTCTCAGTCCTTCATCAGAAAGGGATTTAAAGAATCAGAGCAAAAATCTCCCTATGCAGCAAACTTACTATGTGGAACTAGAGATAACTTCAGAAACTTTACTTTGTATTTTTGAAAAGACTTAAAAAAGGTACTGAATCTATTAAAAGGGAATGCTTTGAGATAAAGAAAAGAATACTAAAAAATACAGCTTCATGCTTTTTAACATAAAAATACCATAACAGATCTTTTCTATACTTTGAGTTTTAAAAATACTTTTATTAGAGCATTGTAATTATACATCATAGTGAGGTTCAAAGTGATTACAAACACACATGCGCACAGCACTTGGTCTATTTTCTGTACTTTGAATTTTATAAAAATAAAAATTTTGCCCTTACTAGCATATAATAATGTGCAAATGCAGTAATTATGTACCACAGAAGAAAGATAAATGTGACCAGAAGGATGCAGAGAAAGAAGTCAAAATGATATAGAGATGTCTACTATGAAAAAATAAAAGAGTTTTAATGAACTTATTTGGGATATCAAATATAAGGGAATTTCACAGGGAGAGAGAAAAGTGGTCTAGGAGAAATAAATAAAAATGTATAGAATTTCCTAAAGCTCAAAAGACTTGAGTCTTTCAGATAAGTTATATAGCTGGAAAAATTAATTGAAGTGATCCATATTTAGATAATGTTGAAATTTCTATATCTCGGCAGAAAATTCATGGGCTGCCAATCAAACTTCTCCTTGGAAACACTCAATTCCAGGAGACAATGAAACAACACTGCCAGAGTTTGCAGCAAAAACCATTGTGGGCCAACTGTTGTATGCCTGCCAAAGATTATTCGTGTGCAAGAGCCGCAGACAGGCATTTCAGACATGGAAGGAATCAGTAAGCAAATTACCAATGTGCTGTTCCTGAAAATACAAATCAATAAAATATTTGTAACTAACTGAGAAATGCATTGAAATGAAGAACTCGTGTATGGGAAAGATGGAGAACAAAAAAGAAAAAGAAAAAACAAAGGGCATGAGCCAGTAAAACACAGAGGTAAAACTAAATGATCATTGTTGTGACTGCAGAGTCATTGAAAAGTAAAATGTAATGGGAGATAAACAATATATTTTAAAATTCTAGATTATTCCCATGAAAGCTAGGACGTAGGGATGGTATAGCTCACTGTCCACTCAAATTCATTCTGTGCTTCTGCCATGGAAGTTGATGCTCGGCCCATGGAGGTCCAGTTAGACTATTCTTAGCCCTTGCCGATATGTGTGTGTGTGCGTAGACTACCTTCTTATCAACAGAATGAGAACAAAGTGATAGTTTCCCTTCCTAGATCTGAAGCTTAGGACATCTGATACACCCTTTTAGACATGGAAGAGACTCAACCATGAGATGGTGACAATCCCCACAAGGATGGGAGACAGTGCCTTGGAAGGAACTTGGGTTCCTAATTAGTAAGGAGCAGAGCATGCCTGTTCTGCCTGAAGTAGAAGCGAAGAAATAAAAGACATAGGTAGCAAGGAGACATAAAGGGAGGAAAAGGAAAATGTAACCTTAATATGGAAGCCTGTGGCAAAATTCCCCAATACCCTTCCTCCTCAGCCGACCTGTTCATCCTAAAAGTTTCTGAGGAATTTACAAGTCTTTCCTCACTACCCTGAGCACTGTTGATTATCCTTGGGGAGGTAAATGTTGACCAGACAACACAGGCCACACAAAAATCTCCTTGGGCACTGTTTCCTAACAGTTTTCTCGAACAATCTCCTTGGGCAGTAGTGAAATGGGAGTGTTTCTTACAGGGTTCTAGTTGAGTGGATTTCAACTAATGACATCCAAGGACTAACGAAGGGTATAGAAATATAGTTTTTTTTTGTGTGTGTGGTACTGGGGGTTGAAACCAGTGGCATTCTACCTCCGAGCTACACCCCCAGCCCTGTTTTTTTTTTTTTTTTGCGGTACCAGGGGTTGAACGCAGGGGCGTTCTACCTCCGTGCTATGCCCCCGGCCCTATTTTTTATACTTTATTTCGAAACCGGGTCTCACGAAGTTGCGGAGGGCCTCACTAAGTAGCTGAGACTGGCCATGAACCCGGAACCTCCAGTATCAGCCTCCCAAATACTGGGATTACAAGTGTGAGCCACCACGCCTGGCTAGAAGTTTATTTTAAGTCAGGAAAAGATAGAAGACAAAAACAACTGCCCCTCATGGGGGGGCGTCCCGGAAAGAGAGTAACCACTGAAACTCTTGGGAGGTGGGCTTTTAAACCTTATTGAGGTTCCCCATCTTTTTTTTATGATTCATCAGAATTGAGTTTTGGGGACCAATGTCTTTTGCACAATTTCAATCCTTAATTTGAATTGTTATCTTGTGGGCTGGTGGGTCCTGATCTCCTGGTGCCCATCGGTCTCCCACCTCCCTGCTCACCTCCTCTTACCTCACAGAAGGTGATGCAGTTGGCCTTTTTAAATCCTTCCTGTTACCAGGTCCTCTGCCCTGCCTCACTGTTAACTGTCCTTGAACAGTTTAAACAAAATGAATTTTGATTGATGAGACAGTGAAAGTCCTGTCATGTCCTGGAAGATGACCCAGTCACCTTGTGACTACCAGACAGAGGTCATCCTAACATACTTCCTCCTGTCCACCCCTCACAAAAGTCCCCTATAAAAAAAAGAGCCCTGCTCTCCCAGAAATGCCTCTCACTTTTGGGGTGCCCCACATTTCCCTTGAATGTGCATTTTTTACTTTCATAAATAAATCTCTATGTTTTGGACTGGCACATGCTGAAATTCTTTTCCATCAAGCAAGCCAACGACCTCTCCATTCCTGGGTGTGTCCCCTCTCTCCCCCACTGGGGTCAATCCTTCTTCTGTGACATGTTGACCCAGAACATTCATATCTGAACTATTACATGAGTGAGAAATAAACTTCTTTCCTAAGTCATTGTGCCCTTGGGTCTTTTGTTATACTAGAATAACTTTCCCCTGGCTTATATAAATGCTATCAGGGAAACAAAAGATGTGCATAAAGTAACCCACAAGATTATTCAGGTCAATAAAAGGTGCAATCTAAACATAAAACTTTTTGCAGCAATCAAGTCTTCTTATATATATTATTTTGCATCTTGATTTGTACATTAAACAATATGTTTTGGTCATTCTTCCATGTTAATATAAAAAGAGTTACACACCTTCTTTGTAACTTTTAAATAGTACTCTACATTATGGTGGTTCCATAAGCTATTGAATTCTACTTTCTTCTCTTTGGGCATTACATGTCTTGCTAGTATTTGTCTATTATAAACAATTCAATAGTGAAATGTTTTATGTACCTGTGCAAGAATTTCTGTAGACTAGATCTTCTAGGGGTGGAATTTCTGGTGTAAAGACAGGCACATAGGGTTTGCAAAATTGAATTCTGGAGACTAGAAGAGTCAGAGGCAAGTGTTCTAGGTGGTTCTTCTGATGGACACTTGTCCTGCTGATACTTATGGCTGACTGGAGTTTGTGGCTGGTATAACTCAAGATTTTTCTCTCTTGGCTTGGTTGGGGCTCAGTGATGTTCCTGGCTCAGTTGGCAATACTTAAGCTCCCACAGGCTGCAAGCCCTGGGTGGTACTACCCTCTTCATAAGTCTACTGGGGAGATTTCTCCCCGGCTTCTGCAGCAAGATCACCTTTTCTTGCTACGGTGGCCTCCATGGCAAATCTCACGAGTATTAACTTCCTTTCTGACCATGTGGGACTTGGGTGGGTTGAGAAGCCTAAGCATTCGGCTGAGCCTCTGATTGTTGGGCAGAAGTCTGGGAGCTTCTCCTGAATTTCCAAAGAGGGGGGAACAATAGCTCCCTTTTTGATTTCACTAATATCCCAAATTACATAATATACCTCCCTTTGCTGAGCTAAAGTATGAGATGGCAAGTGTGGTTATTCATCTGCTTGTCTGCCCCCTCTCTGTGTCTTTCTTTTTCTCTCCAAAATTCCTGCCCGGAGGGGACAAGCTTCCTTTCATTTACTTTGTATAATAAATACCTTCTGGGCTAAATTATTATCTGTTCCATATTTCTATTTTGAAAGACAGCTGTTTTACATTTCTTCTTTCTTTTTTTAACCAATGTGAATGTTCTCCTAGGTAGATGGCTGCTTCCGGAGGAAAAAGGAAAAAAAATCTTGTGCTTGGAAAGGTAAAAAACCCCAAAACAAACAAAAAACAACCCAAACAACAACAAAAACAAACAACACATACATACATTAAAAATTGTGTGTGTGTGTGTGTGTGTGTGTGTGCACATTTGTCCTGATTTCATATATTCAAAAATTTAACAGTTCCTGCTAATTTATTCTAAAACTTTTTGTACTTTAGAGTTCCTTCAATAGTATTACTGTGGCTCTTATTCCATGTTACTGGCAGACAATGGACATCACTACCTTTTTCTTTCTTTTTTCCTTCCTTCCTTCCTTCCTTCCTTCCTTCCTTCCTTCCTTCCTTCCTAATTTGCTTTAGTTCCCATTTCTTATCCCTAGAATAATTTATATAGAATAATAATAATTATATAGAATAATATTTTATATAGAATAATAATAATTTATCTTTTGTTGTTTATTTACTACCTATTTTTCTTCTTCTGTTAGTGAATGTCTTTTTGTCATGTCTGACTGGGTCATTTTACTTTTTCGATATATTTAAATTCCCTATTGATTATATGAGCCAACACAGGTTAAACACTTAGGAGGGAGCTTAAAACAGTAACACCCCCACATGGGTTGAGATAGAGAAACAGAATTAAAAACAAAGTCTCCAGAAAAACTCTCTACGGAGGCAGCAGAGAAAGAAAACAGTTTTCTTATGGAATAAGCGTTAAAGTCGAATGTGATACACATCACAGGCAATCCACCAGGAGATGGCAGCGACAGAAAAGAATCTCAGCCTTTTATGTGGCCAAACAGATGCAACCCATTCCACACACGCTTTCAAGACAAACAAGTAGTCTTCAAGTAAGAAGACCCTTTGTCATCCCTGGTTCATCTTCGATTCACCTGGTAAATGTGGTGACCGGCTGTGTTTACCCAGAGGAAAAACGAACTTTTCCTATCTTTATCACTGGAGGCAATTTTGCAACTTGGAGCAAAGTGTCTAGTAAAGTTAAGCTCCAACCCTCCCAAGGAAAGGGGAGAGGGGGAAAGGGTGTGATTTGCCTTGATGATTATATTTCAAAAGGATCGCTTCCAGGACCTTGAGAAAGACATGCGGGTACATAAACCTGACAAAAGGCCTATCTAGTTTTTACAAGAATTTATATACATTTCAAAGAGAGGAGAAAGTGCCTTACCCTTACCAGTGACCTCAAGCAAGTGCTCCAAGAAAAAAGAGGGGAAGGAAATCTCTTACTTTCAACTGGGGGAATTAAAGGCTTCTTAGGTTTAATTTATATTTGTCCTCACGGTTACAGATAATAAATAGTACTATTGTTATTTGTGTGTGCTTTATACACTAGGGGTATTAAATTTTAGTTTACTATATACTCAGTGAACCAAAGTAAAATAAAATAGAAATCAAACTAAACAAACAACAAATCAAAGATAAACAAAACAAAAATAAAACCAACAAAACAAAACAAAAAAAAACCCTAACATTGGCTTCTAGGCTTTTCTCTGGTTCCCATTACCTCTCAGATTTGAGCTGGCATGATTCTCACATCTCACCTCACTCAGACCACATGGGGACAAGCTTCAGGGCTGTGTCATCTCTGCTTGGGCCTCTGCCCCTCAGATATGTGGACAGTCTTCTTCCTTCTCACGGCTTAGTTCTTATTCTTATTCTTATTCTTATTCTTATTCTTATTCCTAAATGCTACTTCTATAATACCAGTATCTGGGAGGCTAAGATAAGAGGATTGCAGGTTCGAGGCGAGCCTCAGCAATTTCTCCAGACCCTGTTTCAAATTTAAAAAATAAAATAATAATAACAAAAAGGGCTGGGATGTAGCTTGGAGGTAGAATGCCCTAAGTTCAATACCCTGTACCAAAAAAAAAAAAAAAAGACATATTCACTCTGCCCCCACCACTCCCACCAAGAACTCTCCATCCTCTTCCCTTATTGGTATCTATAGCACTTTTCACCTTTTAGTAGACTTGATTATTTTCCTTGTTTATTTTTTGTTGTTGTTTGCTCCTTCTTCACATTGGAAGGGAGTGTCCGAGATTCCCAATATTTATTTTATTCACTACTCTATCTCCAGGGCTGAGTAAGCCTCAACGTTATTTTTGCAATGGATAAAAAAATCATAAATATATATTGAAAATTATCATTGACTTTTCAGTATACATAAAGAGGTTTTCCATATAGAAGACTTTTAATTTGTTATAGACAAATTCACCAGTCTTTTCTTTGAGTGTCTGATCCTGATTGTGTGTGCTAACCATGAGAAGAACACCTGATCACATGAGGAGAATATTCCTGGGGGTTCACGTTGAAGGGACATGAATATATTGTTTATGACAAGGGATCAGTACCAATTACAGTCTGGACCTAATTACTCTCATTGTGGAGGACAAACAGCTTAGAATTAAATGGATCATGTACTGATTTCTAAGTAGCTTCTAGAAAATAACTGAACTCTAACCATTTTTATCCCTGATGTTTCTTAAGTTCCTCTGTGGCTCTGGGAGATACCAGCAGTTAATTGTAGGGGCCTAAGGTCCAATTACGATGGTTAGAGTTAATAAGATTCCTATTCTGGGTATAGAAAAGAATGAGATTAGTTTTGGAATGGAGTGTAGTGCCATTTGGGCTTTTGGGTGTGGTTAGGAGATTCTCACTGGGGACATCTGAAGCTCTATGACAAATCCAGCGGCCATTGGACTGGGAAAGGTGGATTAGAAACTTCAGAATGTTTAAGGGACCAAGACAATGAAGAGAGAAGGAACTGGGGAGGGGGGAACATAACACTCTGGACACAAAATAAAAGAGAGTCAGGCAGTTAAGGGGACAAAACAAATTACATGCAAATCCTGTGTTCTAAGCATGCATTTTGATTTAAAAGTCAGTGGAAGAAGCTGTTCACCCCACTCTAGTGGCAGCATTTCTTCTTCTGGTCTTTTTTAGTGAGCCTTTGGGTTTGACTCCCAGAGGGAACTGACAGTCAAGTTGTAGGATTCCGACAGTGTTTACACCAGTAAAACAAGGATGCAGTTGTATGACCAGGAGTGTAAGAGCAGGGTTTATGGAGAAAAGAACCTGGCATGGTCCTTTTATTTATTTATTTTATTTATTTCTCTTTCAATATACTCAATATACTTTTATTTATTTCTCTTTCAATATACTCTCCATCCTTGTTGGGTATCATGCACAGGTGTGTCTGGGGATTCTTGGGTGTGCGGCTTATATAATCTTGTGCATATGATTGTGATTTTTTTATTATTAAGAATTGACACTGAAATGGGTTAAGGCATTTAGGGCTGTTAGGATAGGGTGAATGTAATTTGCATGTGAGAACATAAATTTGGTGGGGGCGGGGAGACAGAGGTTGGAACATTATGGAATGAATTCTGTTTTCTCCAAAATTCATATGTTGATGTCTTAACCCTCAGTACCTCAAAAATGTGTCTTTGGAGACTTTAAAGATGTAATTAAGTTAAAATGAGATTCTGGGACCTAATCCAACATGACTGGTGTCTTCATAAAAAGAAGAAATTTGGACACATACAGGCCCAGAGGTAAGACCGTGGGAAGATACGAGGAAAAGATGGTCGTCTACAAGCCAAAGAGAGAAGCCTCAGAAGAAATCCACCCTACCTTAGGCGTCTAGTCTCCCAAATTGTGAGAAAATACATGTCTTAGGGTTCTGCAATACAGAGGGGAAAGACAACTGTCCATTCTTTCTACATTCTGTGACTCTTACACGCACCATTGGTGGTGATTGGCAAATTGACTTGTTGGCCTGAAGCAGCAGCTGGGCCTACCGTTACTTTACTTCTCCCTCAATCTTTAGTTTCTTCTGATTCCTGGAGCCAGCTGTGTCTTCTCAGATCCAGGGCTCTGGTTTTGCATGATGCTTTCATCACCAAGGTCACAGGCCACCAGATGGGGCACAGGGTCCCACTCATACTCACGGGAGTTCTATACTGCATGCTATCTTTCATTCTTGCCTGACCGTGGGCTCCAGGATTTCTTATCCAGGTCCCACAAGTGCATAAGACAGTTCCCTGTATCAAATCCTGGGAGGTGAGGGGGAGAGAGAGAGAGAGAGAATGAGAGAGATATATTATTTAATGAGTCTCTTCTCTGGCTAGTGCTAATATAGTTATACTTTTCCCATTAAATTGCTTTTGCACTATTATCAAAAATTAGAATAGATGTCTGGGATAAAACCAATCCACCCCTTGGGTATAATGAGTGACTGAAAGCCATCGAGGAGGGATGATGCCTTTGAACACACTGGCAGAGTTAACAGAGAAGACAATTTGGATTTTTGGTGAGTTTTCTAAGAAACCTCATGATTTCAGCTTGGAGATGCATGATATGCCTGAATCTGAGTAATGACAGATGGTTTTCTTCCATGGGCACCTTCATTTTAGGCCACATCTCTACTATTACATGTATTAAAAATTCTTATTATAGCCGGGTGCAATGGTGCATGCCCATAATCCCGGTATTTGGGAAGCTGAGATAGGAGGATCTTAGCTTTGAGTATAGGCTCAGCAGCTTAGTGTATTCCTCAGCAACTTAGCAAAACCCTGTTTCAAAATAAAATAAATAAATAAATAAAAAGAGCTGGGGGTGTAGCTTGGAGGTAAAATATCCCTGGGTTCAATCTCCAGTACTAAAACTAACTAAATAAAAAATGCTTAATAGTATTAAATTGAGGCAGAAGCCTGGCTATGTCCTTGAAGATGACTCTTAGCTAAAAGCCTAGGGACAAGATAGAAGAATAAAGCTTTCTTCACAGGCCCCCTCTGAGATGAACAAAGCAGGACCTCTCTTGATAGCTAAGAGCACAACTTAAGGCAGCTAAGTCCAGCAAGATGGCACCACCCAGTCCCAACCATGTGGAGCTCAATATGGCGCCACCCAGTCCCCGTCTTGTGGAGGCTAATACAGGAAATCTAGCTCAGGAAGCAGAAATGAAACCTGACCCAAGCTGCCATATTGGTATCACTGCCTATTACTGATCCTGTCTCTCTGGGGCTATATAATCTGTATCATGACGCCATTCGGGGCTCAGACCTGTAGCTTTGCTCCCTGAACCTCACGGGTGAATAAAGAGACCTGCTTTATCCTACTCCAGCCTCTGTGGACCAAGCCTCCTGCAACAAAATATGAAAAGCATTTGGAAAATACTGCCTTCAATATAATACTATTAAAATATTTTTACTTGTGTATAGGTCAAAAAAGACCTGAAAGTAAACACACCAGAATACTGCTGGTGGTCATCGCTGAGTACTGAGATTATGGCTAAATGTTTTTCTTGTCATTTTGCTTACGGGAGCTTTCTAAATTTTCTACAATGAATACGGTGTTGTAGACTGAAACGTGTCCCCATGCTAACTTTATATGTTGATGTGCTAGCCCGTAATGTGACTATACTTGAAAATGGGCCTCTACAGAAATAATTAAGGTTAAGTAAGGTCATAAGGATGGTGCTTTGACCCAAGAAGATGTGTCCCTGTAAGAGCTGACACCAGGGAGTCCACTTCCTCCTTCTGCCAAGTGAGGACACGTGAAGAAGGCCACTGTCTGCAAGCCAGCCCCACCAGGAGCCCAGCCCTGCCTGCCAGGACCTTGACCTTGGCCTTTATGGTCTCCAGACTGGGAAAATAAATATTTGTTGTTAAATCTGTCCAGTATATAGCTTTAAATTTTTTTTAAAGCAGCTGGAACAGACTGAGACATGGGTTATTTTTGTAACAAGAATATAAAACAATAATAATTTAAGCATGTGTGGGGGGATAGCCTGGGTTAAAAGGAACTAAATACAAAAATACACGATCTTTTGCTAATTATGTATGTTTCCAGGCATTGTTAATTATATCCCGAATTCCTCAAAAGAAAAATGTAAGAAAAATGCTACGTGGAGATGATGAGAAATATGTTATTGGTTTCTTCTATGTTTCTTGGAGAGAACTGTTACAAATTCTTGTTGGAATTAACCAGCAGCAAAACTCAGGGCAACTAATTTTATGTTTGGTTAGAGAGTGCAGCTAAAAGAGTTTTGTTGGCCCACACAATCCCTGCCTTCTTACACACACACACACACACACACACACACACACACACAGCTGTTCTAATCTTCCATACGAGTTTGATGCTACAGTATAATATATTGTAAGATCAACACTCTTATTTCCTTGATAATGTACAATAAATTGCAATCACATTAAATCCATAACACCACAGCTTTTCTATCGGTTTGGCTTCATGTCTGATTACCTTTCGAATGACTTCTTTGACAACAGATGATGTCACCTGGGCGCCCTCCTCGCTCCTCTGCTGCCACGGTCTTTTCTATTTTCCATGCTGGTGTTCATTTGATTTTGAGGGAGAGAAGTCCTAAAGGGCATTTTCTAAAGCAAAGCAGATGGTTAGTGGTGCAATTGTGGAAGGTGTGTGCTCTTATTTCATCTTCCCATATAGATTTTTTTTTTTGCTTCTGTATTTCCATTTAACACATTTCTGGGGATTTCTGTGTCAATATGTTTTATCTGTGGCAAAGATTCCTAGCATGAGTTCATATTCTTTTTCTGTCTCTCTCTAACCACTCTTGCTTGTTTCTCCTTAAACCCATTCAGACATTGTTATGAGCAGTGACTAGCATTTCTCCTTCCTTCCTTCCTTCCTTCCTTCCTTCCTTCCTTCCTTCCTT
>PVJS01026127.1:6283-26283 GCA_004027185.1 Glis glis | reverse complement strand
TGGCCGCGAACCCGGATCCTCTGGTCTCTGCATCCCAAAGTACTGGGATTACAAGCATGCGCCGCCACAGCCAGCAGGATTGCAGTTTGGAAGACAGCCTCAGCAATTTAGCAAAACCTTGTTTCAAAATAAAATAAAAGGGGCTGGTGTGTAACTCAGAGGTAGAATGCCCCTGGGTTCAATCCCCAATACCAAAATGAGTAAAAAATAAAGCCTGGTGTGGTGGTGCATGCCTGTAATCCTAGCTACTTGGGAGGCTGAGGCTGGCAGATCCAAATTCCAGCCTAGGCAATTTAGCAAGACCCTGTCTCAAAATAAAAAACAAAAGGGGCCAGACATGGTGGCACACGTTTGTTTTTGTTTTTGTACTGGGGATTGAACCCAGAGGCATTCTACCTCCAATTTATACCCCCAGCCAGGGGGTGCACACTTGTAATCCCAGTCCTTGGGAGGCTGAGACAGGAGGATCAAAGGTTCAAGGACATCCTTAACAACTTAAGCGGGACTGTTTAAAAAAAAAAAAAGCCAGAGGTGTAGCTTGGAGTTTCAATCCGCAGTACCAATAAATAAATAAATAAAAATAAAAGGGCTAACTAATAAAAACTAAAAAATAAAAGGAGTTGGGGATATTGCTCAGTAGTAGAGTGCCCCTGGGTTCAATACCCAGTATAGAAGGGGGGGGGAATTCCAAGTTCATAGAAAAATGGGCAAAATATACAAAAACGATGCTCAAACTGTAACAAAAAAAGCAAACTAAAACCACACGTTGATACATTTCCTGCCTATTGGACTGGCAAAAAGAAACAATTTGTTGTTGTTCTAGGAATTGAAGCCAGGGCATTCTACCTCTGGGCCACACCCCCCAGCCTTTTTATTTATCATTATTTTGAAAAAGAGTCTCGCTAAATTGTTAAGGGCCTCGTTAAACTGCAGAGGCTGGCCTCGAACTTGCAATCCCTGTCTCAGCCTCCCAAGTACAGGGATTACAGGCGTGCGCCAGTTGTGTTTGAAAATATTCATAATAAAACACTTTTGAGGACTACAGAAGAAGAAGAAGGAAGAGGTAAAAGGAGATCCTTCTATCTATCTAAAACGTCTCCCCATTTTCTCTAGCAAATATCTTCAGATGCCACCTCCTCCGGGACGCCTGGGTCAGGCTTCCCCTTCCTCTGAGCTTCCCCATAGACGTCTCTGGTCTTGCTGGGAGTCGCTGGTAGTGTGTGTCTACCCCAGTGTAGGAGGTCCGCGCCTCCGCCAAGTCTGCAGCCTCGCCAAGCCTCGGGGTTGACGTAAATCTGACTGTTTACAAACTTTGGGCACCGGACTCGAAGACGTCTCTCCTCCGAACTTCCTTGCGTTCTCAAAGGTCCCGATTCTCCATTAGGGATGGAACCAACACACTTTGCTTCGCTCTCATTAGCCGGAATTCCTGCAGGAAGGCGTGGCCGCCTCTCTCCGCGGCGCTCTGAGAGGCCCAGATTCTCCCGTCAGTTCGTCTTTCCGGGGCTCTGATTGGCTTACCTTCACGCTTGGGGGTGTGGCCATACACCATTGGCCCTCGCTCCCGGATGTATGACGTCACGCACTGCCGCTCGTCGCCTTCGTTATACGTCATCACGGGCGCCGATGCTGACGAAGCCAGAGTGGACGGCAGTACCCACCGCGGAGGCCAAGTCGGGACTGTGGTAGCGGCGACAGCGAAGGCAGCAGCAATGGCCGGGGCTGGGCCAGCCCCGGGACTCCCGGGTGCAGGAGGACCGGTGGTCCCGGGCCCTGGTGCCGGCATTCCGGGCAAGAGCGGCGAGGAACGCTTGAAGGAAATGGAGGCGGAGATGGCCCTGTAAGGCCCTCGAGAGGGAGTGAGAAAAACCACCCCAGAAACAGAACTACAGAACCCTGGAGCCTTCAGGCCGTGATAGGCCCGAGATACGGCTCTGTCATGGGGAAGTGGGATCTGCGGGACGGGGGACTGGGCGTAGGGAGATGGAGACGTTGTCGGGGGTGAAGGCTCTGTCGAGATGTACCCAGCGTTCCAGAATTGGTGCGAAGACTTGACCTGTGGTGTCTGTCCTGCTCCCTCAGGTTTGAGCAGGAAGTTCTGGGGGCTCCAGTAACCGGAATCCCAACTGCTGTGCCTGCGGTGCCCACAGTCCCCACCGTAGAAGCGATGCAAGTCCCAGCAGCTCCTGTGATCCGCCCAATTATCGCGACCAACACATACCAGCAGGTAAGACTGAGCTAAGGCATATAAGTTAGGGAACGTAATGCCTTTGAACACAGCAAGTGTTTGTATAGAGAGAGCTAGTATGTGTTGGCTTGATGATTAATTAGCATAACATGTTTCCTGTGCCAGGCACATGTGACTCAGACGATATTTCTTCCCTTGGGGAGCTTATATTTTAAAGCAGGTTATCCAATAGAACTTTCTACAATGGTGGCTGTGTTCTATATCTGTTTAAAGTTTAAATTTAAGCCGGGTTTGGTGGCACACACTTGTAATACCAGTACTTGGGAGGCTGAGACAGGAGAATTGCAGGTTCGAGGACAGCCTCAGGAAACAGTGAAACTCTCATTAACCTAGAGCGACCCTGTTTCAAAATAAAATAGAGCTGGGGGTATAGCTCAGAGGTAGAATGCCCCTGGGTTCAATCCCCAGTGCCACAAAAAATAAATAAATAAATAATAAATTTAGATTTAAGCCAGGCATGGTGGTGCATGCCTATAATCCCAGTACTTGGGAGGCTGAGACAGGAGGATTGCAGGTTCGTAGACAGCCTCAGCAAGTAGTGAGATTCTCAGTAACCTAGCGAGACCCTGTTTCAAAATAAAAATAAAATAGGGCTGGGGGTGCAGCTCAGAGGTAGAATGCCTCTGGGTTCAATCCCCAGTACCACAAAAGAAAAGAAAAAAGTTTAGATTTAAGCCGGGCATGGTGGCACACACTTGTAATTCCAGTACTTGGGAGGCTGAGACAGGAGGATTGCAAGTTTGCGGACATCCTCAGCAAGTAGTGAGACTCTCTTCAACCTAGTGAGATCCTGTTTCAAAATAAAAATTAAGCCGGGGGTGGTGGTGTATGCTTGTAATCCCAGTACTTGGGAGGCGGAGACCGGAGGATCGCAGACTGGAACCAACTTCAGCTACTTAGTGAGGCCCTCCGCAACTTAGTGAGACCCTGTTTCAAAATAAAGAATAAAAAATAGGGCTGGGGGTGTAGCTCAGAGGTAAAATGCCCTGGGTTCAATCCCCAGTACCACACACCAAAATAATAATAATAATAATAGGGTTGGGGGTGTAGTTCAGGTTGGGGGTGTAGTTCAGAGGTAGAATGTCCCTGAGTTCAATCCCCAATACCACAAAAATAAATAAATAAATAAAGTTTAGATTTAAGTTAAATAGTTTCTCTCAGACTCTTAGTCAAACGTCATAGCGAGCTATGTAAGACTAATGGAGAGAGAAAGACCTTTTTTTTTGCGGTACTGGGGATTGAACCCAGGGGCATTCTACCTCTGAGCTACACCTCCACTCCTATTTTTTATTCTTTTATTTTGAAACAGGGTCTCACTAAGTTGCGGAGGGCCTCACTAAGTAGCTGAGGCGAACCTGCAATCCTCCTGTCTCAGCCTCCCAAGTACTATGATTACAAGCCTGCGTCACCACGCCCGGCTTTTTTATTTTTATTTTTATTTTTTTTTTGGTACTGGGGATTGAACTCAGAGGCATTCTAACTCCGAGCTACACCCCCAGCCCTATTTTTTATTCTTTATTTTGAAACAGGGTCTCACTAAGTTGCGGAGGGCCTCACTAAGTAGCTGAGGCTGGCTGCGAACCTGCGATCCTCCTGTCTCAGCCTCCCAAGTATTGGGATTATAAGCGCCACCACGCCCGGCACTATTTTTTTTTTAAACTGTCTCGCTAGGTTGATGAGAGTCTCACTACTTGCTGAGGCTGTCCTCGAACCTGCGATCTGAGAGAGAGATTTAAAATAAGATAAGTAAGTGAAACTCAGTCATTCTGTCAAGAAATAATTATTGGTTGCCTCCTATGCACCAGGCACCTTAGGCATTGGGCTTTAGCAGAGAACAAAACAGAAAATCGCTGCCTTTTTTGAGTTTGTTTTACCAGGGAGAGACAAGTCAAGGTGTAGTAAAAAGGACAGACGTTTAGCAGCAGAGCCCCAAAGGCCTTTCTGGAGAGGTGACATTTAAGCAAAGATATAAAGGAGATGAGGAAGGAAGCCATGTGGAGAAAGATCACCCCCTATAGAGGATGGCCAGTGCAAAGGCCTCGAGCAGGTACATAACTGGCATGTTCAAGAAACAGCAGGAATATCAGTGACTGGCTGGAATGGACGAAGAGGAAAGTGGGGGAAGATAAAGACAGGTGATGGAAGCCAGATCTTTTTTTTTTTTTTTTGTGTGTGTGTGTGTGTGGTACTGGGGATGAACCCAGGGGCATTCTACCTCCAAGCTACACCCCCAGCCCTATTTTTTTTATTCTTTATTTTGAAACAGGGTCTCACTAAGTTGCGGAGGGCCTCACTAAGTAGCTGAGGCTGGCTGCGAACCTGCGGTCCTCCTGTCTCAGCCTCCCAAGTATTGGGATTACAAGTGTGTACCACCACGCCCGGCTGGAAGCCAGATCTTGTAGGGCCATGTAGGTCACCACAGGACTTGGCTTTTCTCTGAGATTGGGGAACTGTTAGAGGTGTTTGTTTGTTTGTTTGTTTGTTTGTTTGTTGTGGTACTGGGGATTGAATCCAGGGGCATTCTACCTCTGAGCTACATCCCCAGCCGTGTTTTCATTATTCTTTATTTTGAAACAGGATCTCACTAAGTTGCAGGAGACCTCACTAAGTAGCTGAGGCTGGCTGCAAACCTGAGATCCTCCTGCCTCAGCCTCCCAAGTACTGTGATTACAAGCGTGTGCCACCACGCCCGGCTCTGTTAGAGGTTTTTGAGAAGGGTAATATGGTCCAACTTAGAGGTAAACAGGGTGGCTTTGGCTATCTGGAGAATAGACTATAGGGGGCAAGGCCAAAATCAAGGAGACTGAGGAAGAGGCTGCTCTAATCTAGGCAAGAGATACTGGTTGCTTTGACCAAGGTGGTGGCATGGGAAATAGGAAAGACAGGTTAGATGTGGTTTCAGATAGTACTAAGTGCTGTGGGGACGATGAAACAGAATCGTGAGAGAAGTTGCTGCTGGGAGAAGCTAAGCACAGCTTTAGCTAGCACAATCCCAAAAACCTCCCTCAGCAGTGACAGTTTAGCTGAGACCTGACAGATAGCCAGCTCCACACAGAGTACAAAGGAACAGAGTGAGCCGGCCAGGGTGGATTGGGAGCACTGAGTCAAGCCCCTCATCCCAACCTCCTCTCCAACAGGTCCAACAGACTCTAGAGGCCCGGGCAGCTGCTGCAGCCACAGTCGTTCCCCCCATGGTGGGTGGCCCTCCTTTTGTGGGCCCAGGTAAGTAAAGAAGGGCAAGGTGAGGGATTGGAAGATCAGGCAGGGTGGTAAAAAGGGATGCCCAGGAATCTTCCCACCATCCTTGTCTCTTCCCTTCCAACAGTTGGCTTTGGCCCCGGTGATCGGAGTCACCTGGACAGTCCAGAGGCTCGAGAAGCCATGTTCCTGCGGCGAGCTGGTAGGTTGGGGACCAGGACCCTGCATTTAACAGGCTTGTTTCCTTGTTGAGGTGACTTCGGCCTTTTGCCTGAATCACTGCTTTACATCACCTTGTCCGTTCATCCCCACCCTGAGGTTACCATCTTTCTGAAGCACAAACTTGATTGTGTACTTCCTGATTGTTTCAAGTTCATCTGGTCTTAACCTGGTCATTGCAGACCAACTCCCCTATGTTTCTCTCTAGTACTTAACACCTTTTAACAAGCTATGCAATTTACTTATTAAGGCTATTCTCTTTTTTTTTTTTCTGGTGCTAGGGATTAAACCCAGGTATGTTTTACTTCCAAGCTATACCCCCAGCCCTATTTTTTTTAGGGTCTCTCTAAGTTGTTGAGAGCGTCGCTAAGTTGCTGAGGCTGGTCTCGAACCTGTGGTTCTCCTATCTCAGCCTCCCAAGTACTGAGATTACAGGCATGCACCACCACACCCAGCTTGGTTATCATCTTTTGCTTCCTCTAAAATATAAACTCTATGAGGGGCAGAAGTCTTGGTACCCATCACATAGTAAGCACTACATACTATCTAATAAGGGGATAAACAAGCCATCAAAACAAGCACCAAACTCCTCACCAGTAGTCAAACCCTATGTGAGCCGGTGGGGTGGCATATGCCTGTAATCCCAGGACTTGGGAGGCTGAGACAGGAGGATCACAGGTTTGAGGACAGCCTCAGCAAATAGTGAGACCCTATTTCAAAATAAACAATAAGCTGGGCATGGTTGCACACAGCTATAATACCAGTATGTGGGAGGCTGAGAGAGGAGGATCCCAGGTACATGTCCAGCCTCAGCAGCTTAGTGAGGCCTTCCACAACTTAGTGAGACCCTGTTTCAAAATAAAAAATAAAAATAGGACTAGGGGTGTAGCTCAGAGGTAGAATTCCTCTGGGTTCAATCCCCAGTACCACAAAATAAATAAATAAACAATAAAAAAGGGGTGGGGGTGTAGCTCAGAGGGAAAACACACGCCTGGGTTCAATCCATGGTACAAAAAAAAAAATGCTCAAAACCCTGTGTTACCTGGTTCACAGGCTGTGAGAGATCTCCACAGCCTCCTCAGGAGCCCTAAACATTGCTGGGGTTTACCTTTTTGTTCAGGTCCCTGCTCTCCTCTGTTTCTTGTGATTCAGCTATAGTCTTCCAACCTATCCTCTCCACAGGCCATTCTCCACATTTCCCACCTTTTGTTGTTCAGGTAACCCTTACACACCGTGTCAATTTTTGCAACGTCCTTATGTGTATGAAATGGACATGGGTTAAAAGCCGGGCATGGTGGCTCACGCTTGTAATCCCAGTATTTGGGAGGCTGAGACTGGCAGATCCAGGTTCACGGCCAGCCTCAGCTACTTAGCGAGGCACTCCGCAACTTAGTGACACCCTGTTTCAAAATAAAGAATAAAAAAATAAGGCTGGGGGTGTAGCTTGGAGGTAGAATGTCCCTGGGTTCAATCCCCAGTACCGCAAAAAAAAAAAAGGAAGAAAATGACAGGGGTTCTCATTTGGATATAAAATTCTTGTACAGTTGGGTGTGGTGGTACACGCTTGTAATCCCAGTACTTGGCAGACTGAGATGGGAGGACCACAGGTTCGTGGCCAGCCTCAGCTACCTAGTGAGGCCCTCTGCAACTTAGTGAGACCCTGTTTGAAAATAATGAATAAAAATTAGGGCTGGGGGTGTAGCTTGGAGGTAGAATGCCCCTGGGTTCCATCCCCAGTACTGGAAAAAAAAATCTAGTACAATCTCTATTCAATCAAATGTGTTAATTATGTTATCTAGCTCCTATGACACTTTTTTTTTAATCTGATGACCTCTGAGAAATGTTAACATCTCTTACTTTTTACTATGGTTTTGATAAAAATGCGTATCCAACCTAGTCACCCTGGCCAGTTTCCAAGCCTACCATGGCTTCCAGTGCCCTCAGGAGGACATCCATGGCTCAGCCGAGAAGGCAGTGCTTAGATGCCTACTGGCCTCTCAACCCTTCTCATGATGCTTCCCAAACCCCCCATTTCCTCAGTGACAGTCACACTGAACCGAAAAGAGAGAAGGGTTTTACTTATATTCTCCCTGCCAATAGCATTTCCACTCACCTTTTACCTTACTAACTCTTCATTATCCTTTGGGTCTCAGCTGACAGGTCCCTTTCTCCAGGAAACCTTCTCTATTCCTGTTGGTGGGTCAGAGGGCACCTCTGGGCTCTGACAGCTCCCTGGCCTTCCCCCCTCATAGCCCAGTCCCTCTACCTGAGCTCTCCCCCACTCTAGCCCTCATCGTTCTGGGCTGTCACTCTCTGGTGATGCGTCTGTTCCCCCTGCTCTAGACCAGGAGCTCCCTGAGAACCCTTGGTGTATTGGTGGGTCCCTCGTGTTGCCTGTCCCAAGGCTGGGGCCCACAGGAGACCCTCATGGTAAATTTTTGCTGAATGAACCAATGGCAAACCCCGTGTCCCAGAAGAGTCCCCAGACTCTTCTCCAGGATCTCTTGGATGCTGAGAGGACTCCCAGGCACACCTCGCCTCAACTGCCCCTGTCCCCCATGACACGCACCCCCATCTCTCTCTCCCACAGCTGTGGCCCCTCAGAGGGCCCCTATCCTGCGTCCGGCCTTCGTCCCCCACGTGCTACAGAGAGCAGGTGAGGGGTCCAGGGTCATCATCCCTGACACGCAACTCCCCCCAAGCCCTCGGACTCCCCCACTAACACCCTGACAGATTCTGCTCTCTCTCCCGCAGCAGGTGCTCCCCGCCCTATGGCCCTGCGGCCCCCTCATCAGGCCCTCGTGGGACCACCTCTGCCGGGGCCCCCTGGACCGCCCATGATGCTTCCACCAATGGCCCGGGCCCCAGGACCTCCCCTGGGCTCCATGGCTGCTCTGAGGCCTCCGCTGGTGAGTGTGGACAGAGCTAATGTCAGAGGTTGGTAGGCGGGGAGATCCTCACCTCTGCCCTCATGGGCTGTGTCTAAGTTTGTCTTTCCCCTGACTTCATTTCTTTTTCTTTTTTTTTGTACTGGGGATTGAACCCAGGAGCACTCTACCCCCGAGCTACACTCCCAGCCCTATTTTATTTTTATTTTAAAACAGGGTCTCACTAGGTTGATGAGAGTCTCACTCCTTGCTGAGGCTGTCCTCGAACCTGTGATCCTCCTGTGTCAGCCTCCCAGGTTGTGGGATTACAAGCGTGCGCCACCACGCCTGGCTCTGGCTTCATTTCTTTGACTTTGTCTCTGTCTTCCTCTAGTTCTTTGTGGCCAAACCTTTTATTTATTTATTTTTCCTTTTTTGTAGAGAGTATAGAGAGAAACATGCTGAGGGTGTATTTCTGTCTCTCTTTTTCCTTTGATTGTCCCTCTCTGTTTTTCTGTTTTGATGCTTTTATTTTTACCTGTCTTTCCCTGTCTGCCTCTATTTCTCTGTTTCTACCTGACTAAAGACTTCCTTTCTTGCCTTGTTCTCTGGCTCCTTGTTCTCTGGCCCTTGCATTGTTGTGTGGGACAGGGACAGAAGTAAGAGCCGGGCCTGTCATCTGTCTTCTCTCATGCCCTCCTCTCGCCCACAGGAAGAGCCGGCAGCACCCCGAGAGCTGGGCCTCGGCCTGGGCTTGGGCCTGAAAGAGAAGGAGGAGGCAGTGGTGGCAGCAGCAGCTGGGCTGGAGGAGGCTAGTGCAGCAGTAGCTGTGGGGGCAGGAGGCGCCCCAGCGGGCCCTGCAGTCATTGGGCCCAGCCTACCACTGGCCCTGGCCATGCCGTTGCCTGAACCTGAGCCCCTGCCCCTCCCACTGGAGGTAGTTCGTGGCCTGCTGCCTCCTCTGCGCATTCCTGAGCTCCTGTCCCTGCGTCCACGACCCCGGCCCCCTCGGCCTGAGCCACCCCCTGGCCTCATGGCCCTCGAGGTAAGCAGGGAACATAGCAGAGAGGGGACAGAAGGGGTGGAGGACAGGCAGGAGCTTAGGGGCTTCCACACACAGGAATATACTTAGTCCTCTGTCCAGAGGGTGGGAGGACTTGGGGGAGAGGGAGGCAGACACATGCCCCCCACACCTAAAAACACATCCAGTTCTTCACCTGGAGGCAGGAAGGCCGGGGCAAAGCAGGGTGGAAGACTCCAACACCAAGCCCTTGGCACCCCCATCCCCTCTCCTCTGCAGGTCCCAGAGCCCCTGGGTGAAGACAAGAAGAAAGGGAAGCCAGAGAAGTTGAAACGCTGCATTCGCACGGCAGCCGGGAGCAGCTGGGAGGACCCCAGCCTACTGGAGTGGGATGCGGGTAGGTGTTTCCCAACTTTTTATGAAACTATTTTCAGCACAGAATGACGTGGTAAACAGCCTACCCACCACTTCGATTCCTCAATTAACATTTTGCTGTTTTCACTTTATTCCTCTGTGTGCATGTATATGTTTTGTTGTTGATAGTGGTTTTGAGTATTCTCTTGTTTTTGTGGTGCTGGGGATGGAACCCAGGGCCTCACACATACTGGGAAAATGCCCTACTATTGAGCTATAACCTTAGCCATTTATTTGCTCAGTCTTTTTTTTTTTTTATTGATACTGGGGATTGAACGCAGGGGCATTCTGCATCCAATTTACACCCCCACCTCTATTTATTTATTTATTTATTTATTTATTATTTATTTATTTATTTATTTTGCGGTACTGGGGATTGAACCCAGGGGCGTTCTACCTCCACGCTACATCCCCGGCCCTATTTTTTTATTCTTTATTTTGAAACTGGGTCTCATGAAGTTGCAGAGGGCCTCACTAAGTAGCTGAGGCTGGCCGTGAACCCGGATCCTCCGGTCTCCACCTCCCAAGTACTGGGATTACAAGCGTGCGCCACCACGCCCGGCTTTTTTTCTTTTTTTGAAACAGGATCTCACTAAGTTGTGGAGGGCCTCACTAAGTAGCTGAGGCTGGCCAAAAACCTGCAATCCTCCTGTCTCAGCTTCCGAAGTACTGGGATTACAAGCGTGCATCACCACACCCAGCTGAGACCCTGTTTCAAAATGAAAAATAAAATAGGGCTGGGAGTGTAGCTCAGAATGCCCCTGGGTTCAATCTCCAGTATTGCAAAATAAGTAAATTACCACCTCTAAGAAAACAGTAATTTTATGGCATCTTATATTCAGTTTCTGGGGTTTTTTTTGGGGGGGCTACTTGGAATTGAACCCAGGAGTATTCTACCTCTGAGCTATACCCCAAGCCCTTTTTATTTTTTGTTTTGAAACAGAATCTCACTAAGTTGTTTGAGGGCCTTGCTAAGTTGCCAAGGCTGGCCTCGAACTTGAGATCCTCCTGTCTCAGCCTCCCAAGTACTTGGATTACATGTTCCACATTGCCCAGCTTTTATATTCAGTTTATATTCGTATTTCACTAGTTGTCCCAAAACTCTATTATGGCTATTTTTCCCCCAAACCAGCATGTAAGTAATATTATATCTCTACATTTTATTTTATCTTATTTTTTACATTCTACGTTTTTTCTTTGTTTTATTTAAACTGGGCTAAGGGGGCTGAGGAGTGATAGAGCTGTTGCCTAGTGTTTGCAAGGCCTTGGGTTTGGTCCCAGAAACCACAAAATAGAATAAATAATAAACAAACAAACAAGCTGGGCTAAAGAAGCACAGTTCCCAAACCCAGAAGAAATGAGTCCTCATTCATGCAAAACAGGGACTAGGGGGCACGGGGCCTGGGAGACAGGAGCACATCTAGATTTCAGCTAGCACCCTGTCAGCTGACCCAGGTTGGTGGCCACAGCCAGATGGGCAGGGGGAGTTCTAGGCAACACCTCTGCTTCCTGAATCCCTTGCAAACCTACAGAGTGCGGCAGCAGTGGCGACACCACATGCAGAGGGGGCAGCTCCCCAAGAGTGGTTCTTACAAGGAGGCTGGGGAGATCACCTACCCACCGGGACGCTTTTGCTGGAGGAGGAGCCAGCCTGCGCGCTGCTCACTCTCAGGAGCACCTCTGCAGCCACACACGATCTTTTTTCTTGCGGTACTGGGGATTGAACCTAGGGGCATTCTACCTCTGAGCTACACCCCCAGCCCTATTTTTTGTTCTTTATTTTGAAATAGGGTCTCACTAAGTAGCTGAGGCTGGCCGCAAACCCGGATCCTCCAGTCTCAGCCTCCCAAGTACTGGGATTACAAGCGTGTGCCACCACGCCCGGCTCACACACTATCTTTTAATGAGAATGGGCTCTTTCCCACCTGGGCTACACCCCCAGCCCTATTTTTTTATTCTTTACTTTTGAAACAGAGTCTCACTAAGTTGTGGAGGGCCTCACTAAGTAGCTGAGGCTGGCCATGATCCCAGATCCTCCAGTCTTAGCCTCCCAAGTACTGGGATTACAAGCGTGCGCCACCATACCCAGCTCTTATTTTTTATTTTGAAATAGGTCTCACTAAATTGCAGAGGGCCTCACTAAGTAGCTGAGGCTGGCCGCAAATCTGCGGTCTTCCTGTCTCAGCCTCACAAGTACTGGGATTACAAGCGTGCGCCACCACGCCCGGCTATTGTGTTTAATATTTTTTAAGTGTTCAGACCAGTTGTCTTGTAGAAGATCCTACCCTCTGAGTTTGTGAGATCATTCCCCCTGGGGTGGCCTAACTTGTTCTCAAAGACTGTCCTTAATCACCACAGAAGCCATGAGGCAACCACAGCAGTTGCTGAGAAAAGCAACGAACCCACCTCCCAGCCAGTCCTTGATTTCTGCCTCCTCTCCTGGGACCACCGACCTGCCCCAGGCCAGGGCCAAGCAGCCTCTGCCCAAAAGGGGCCAGTCTGGGCTCGAGACCCTACTGCTGTGACCTTGGGCAAGTCACAAGCCTCGTTTTCCTATCTCTAGAAAGGGATGTGCCTCTTGGGGTGTGATTCATTGGGATTGAGCATGGTCAGTAGAGGCACTGGAGTGACCCTGTGGGTATACCCAAGAGTGGCAGCTAGGATCAGCCTGGAGAAGGGTCTGGCAGTGGGTTCCCATTTCACAGTGGGATTAGAGTGGGCTTTGCATAGGAAGCAGAGCTGAGGGATGAAGCCCATGGTGCTAAGGTGCCATGATGAGGTGCTAGTGAGCGTTGAGGCCCAGGGGATCATGGGGAGGTATCCCGGAAACACCAGAGTCTCAGAGGAAAGGCCAGGGCTGGGTCAGAATTAGGGGCTTCTTTGTGGGAATGGGAAACAGCCCTGGGTTGAGGAAGGGCAATGCCATAAAGGTTAAAAACTCGGGAGCTCAGCGTGGTGGTGCACGCCTGTAATCCCAGTACTTGGGAGGCTGAGACAGGAGGATCACAGGTTTGAAGTCAGCCTCAGCAACTTAGTGAGGCTCTCAGCAACTTAATGAGAGCTCGTTTCAAAATAAAACAAAATAGGGCTGGGAGTATAGCTCAGAGGTAGAAGGCCCCCCAGTACCACACACACAAAAAAGTGAAAACTCAGGCTGGGTGCAGTAGTACATGCCTGTAATCCTAGTGACTCAGGAGGCTGAGACACGAAGATCAAAAGTTCAAGCCCAGCCTGTGTAACTTAGCAAGCAAGACCCTGTCAAAAAATAAAAAGGAAACAGGCGTAGTGGGGCACATGTGTAATCCCAGTACTTGGGAGGCTGAGACAGGAGGATCCGGGTTCGCGGCCAGCCTCAGCTACTTAGTGAGGCCCTCCGCAACTTAGTGAGACCCTGTTTCAAAATAAAGAGTAAAAAATAGGGCTGGGGGTGTAGCTCGGAGGTAGAATGCCTCTGGGTTCAATCCCCAGTGCTGCAAAAAAAAAAAAAAAAAAGAATGAAAAGAAAAGGGGCTGGGGATATAGCTCAGTGGTAGAGTACCCTGGATTCTTTCTCCAGTATCACAAAAAAATAAAAAATAAATAAAAATGAAGACTCTGGAGCCAGATGCCAGCTACTGTTCCAGCTCTTTCACCTTCTGGTTGTTTAAGTTTGGGCAGCAACGTGACCCCTCTGTGCGTCCGTGTGAAAGGGCTGTTGGGGATACCAGATGTGTAAAACCCCCCAGGTGCTTTGCAGGGTACTTAACAGAGGGTAAATACTATGGAGGTGCTGGCTGTTACTAAGGAGGGTCCCCGGGGAGAGACCACAGGAATGGAGGGAGGAGGGCTTGGGGAAGCTTCCAGAGAAGGCGGGACCAATTGAACAAGGTGGACACTGGACCAACGCCTGTGTCTTCTGACCTCTTCTCTCCCAACTCCAGATGACTTCCGGATCTTCTGCGGGGATTTGGGCAATGAGGTGAATGATGACATCTTGGCCAGGGCCTTTAGCCGTTTCCCATCCTTCCTTAAGGCCAAGGTGATACGTGACAAGCGCACGGGCAAGACCAAGGGCTATGGCTTCGTCAGCTTCAAGGACCCCAGCGACTATGTGCGCGCCATGCGGGAGATGAATGGTGGGTGAGGCCTCCCCGGGGACGGTGGGCATGGCAGGCATCCGGCCTGAGCCTGACCTTGAGCCCTCCCTTCCCACAGGGAAGTATGTGGGCTCTCGCCCCATCAAGCTCCGCAAGAGTATGTGGAAGGACCGGAATCTGGACGTGGTCCGCAAGAAGCAGAAAGAAAAGAAGAAGCTGGGCCTGAGATAGGGCCTGTGGCTGGGCACCCGCTCCCACCTGGCCGGGCGCTGGCTCTTCCCCACACTTGTCTTTGGAAAACCCCCAACTATCCACCCACCCACCCCAAAACCAGTTTCAATAAATTTACGTTCGTTTCCATCCCTGGCTGGCTTGGCATCCCCGACCTAAGAATGTGAGTAGCCTTGAAAGTTTACCAGGCAAGTATCGAGATGGGCATTTTTGAACCTCCACTGTGTGCCCACTGCCTTTTCTTAAAACCTCCTAGGTGCATGCTGAGTGCTGCCCATACTGAAGGAGGGAGGGGGGCTTTGGGCGAGGTCAACACCAAGCCAAGGCCAGGCGTGGTGGCACATGCCTGTAATCACTTGGGAGACTGAGGCGGGGGATTGCAGGTTCCAGGACAACCTCAGCAACATAGCTAGACTTGCAGTAACCTGGTGAGACCCTGTTTCAAAATAAATAAAGGGTTGGGGCTGCAGCTCAGAGGTCGAACACACACACACACATACGAACACACATACACACTGAGCCAAGGCACAGATGTGTGTCCTGACTCCAGCCTGTGTTCTCAGCACCAATGTAGGGGTCTCCTAGACCCTGCCCTTCCGGAGCTCACAGAGTGGTCCCTGTGTGCTGACCTGGGGGTCAAGGAGGGCTTCCTGAAGGAAGTGTCCACTGAGACCATCTCATTTTCTTCCTGTCTTCCCCACCCTCTGGATCTCTCAGACTTTGCAGTTTCTCCACTCCGCCAAACACCCACTGACATGTCTTGTGTGGTCTTTCTGAATGTTTCTGTATCTCTCGAGTGTCTGAGTGCCCTTTCTTTCTTGTCTCTTAAGTGTACCTCTGAATCTCTGCCCTCTCTCCCTGCATCTGTGGGTAATTTCCCAGCTCCAAGCTTGCCTCCACCTGCTAAAGAGGTATCCATGCAGGACCTTGAACACCAGGGTTAGAGCTTAGGCTTTACCCTGAAGGTAGCAGAGAACCCAGAGAAGATGGGGCAAAGTTCAGGCAGCAAGCTGGAGACTGGCATCACAGGTTTGCGCGTGCGTGTGGGGGGGGGGTACTGGGGATCGAACCCAGGGGCATTCTATCTCTGAACTATACCCAGCCCTTTTTTTTTTAATTTTTTGTTTTGAAACAGGGTCTTACTAAGTTGCCAAGACTAATCTGGGATCCTCCTGTCTCAGCCTCCCAAGTACTGGAATTACAGGTGTGCACCACCATGTCTGGCTACACTTTAGAAAGAGCACTTTAGAAAGAGCCCTGAACTAAGTAAGTAAATAATAAGCAAGCCAGGCATGGTGGTGCATGCTTGTAATCCCAGTATTTGGGAGGCTGAGACAGGAGGATCGCAGGTTAGCAGCCAGCCTAAGCAACTTAGGCCTTCTGCAACTTAGTGAGACCCTGTTTCAAAATAAAAAACAAAATTAAAAAAAAAAAAAAGGTCTGGGGGTGTAGCTCAGAGGTAGAATACCCCTGGGTTCAATCCCCAGTCCAAAAAAATAAAAAGTGCTGAGACCACCACTGAGCACTGAAAGTCTGGAAGGAGGCTAGGGCAGGGGCCAGGACCTTGCGGGGTTAGATTGTGCAGCAGGGATAAAGGTCTCCCTGGGACACCGCCATCAGAACCCTGGACTAATGGGTGAATTGGGAAGGACAGTGGGGCATGGCGGGTGAGGGTAGGGGGACAACACCAAGGCCTTTCTGGAAGATCACCCAGGAGAGGTGTCAAATTTCTGTTCCTGTCCCCCCACCCCCCTTCCCACCTCCTCTTTGACGTCACATTTTCCAGTCTGGTCCTGGCAGGAAGTGCCCGTCAGCCGCAGCCACCTGGCTGGACCACCCAGGCCTCTCAAGTCCCCTCCCCCACCACTAGCCCTTCCTATCCCTGACCCCCTTCTGCTCAATGCAACCATTGGGGCAAAGGAGGAAATGACAAGAGAGGATCATTCCAGAAAAAAAGGTTAAAAGCCTGTGCAGGAATCTTCCTGAGGGGCAGGGAGGAACACAAAGATGGAGGGAGGCTCAGACCGAGTGATGAGAACTATCCATCAAAGACAGTGCAGGGAGAAGGGGCGAAAACCCAGACAGAGAGAGGAAAGGGACTGGGGCGTGTTAGGAGAGACTGGGTGACAAGACCTTGCTGGAGCCAGACCTGGTGCAACAGGGACCAGACCTGGGAGCACCAACAACAGGAGAGGCAGATACGGAGACGGGTACAGATGGGAGAGGCCAGCTTCAGGGAGAGGAGGTCTGGGGCTTGATGAGACAGGGCAGACCAGGACTCCCTTCAGGCCCCTGGAGAAGATGGACAGAGAGACCAGTGATGCCCCAGGGTTCGGTGGCTTGTCAACATTGGGTTCCAATCCGAGCCCCAAGTGACTCTCCCTCTTTTGGGGGGTCAGGGTTACTGGGGATTGAACCTACGGGTATTCTACCTCTGAGCTACACCCCAAGCCCTTTTTCATTTTTTTGTTTTGAAACAGGGTCTCACTAGGTTGCTGAGAGTCTTGCTAGGTTGCTGAGAGTCTTGCTACGTTGCTGAGATTGTCCTCAAACCTGTGATCCTCCTGTCTCAGCCTCCCAAGTACTGCGATTAGAGGTGCAGCACCATGCCCAGCCTGCCTCTCCTTCTTGAGGTCGTTTCCCTTCTGTAAAAAGGACAAAAGAGCAGTGATATCCTCCCCTATCCCCACCTCCAAAATGGCAAATAGTTAAAGAAGTTGAGCGAATATTGCTAACTGTCCATATTAAAAAGATTAATTTAAAAGCCGGGCGTGGTGGCACACACATATAATCCCAGTACTTGGGAGGATGAGATAGGAAAATCGCAGGTTCCAGGACAGCCTCGGCAAGTAGTGAGACTCTCATCAACCTAGTGAGACCCTGTTTCAAAATAAAAACAAAAGGTCTGGGGGTGTAGCTTGAGGTAGAATGACCCTGAGTTCCATCCCCAGTACCAAAAAAAAAAAATTATTTTAAGCCGGGCATGGTGGCACACACCTGTAATCCCAGTACTTGGAAAGCTGAAACAGAAGGATCACAGGTTCAAGGCCAGCCTCAGCAACTTAATGAGACCCTGTTTTAAAGTAAGTAAAATCAGGCTGGGGGTGTAGCTTCAGGATAGAATGCCCCTGGGTTCAATCCCCAGTACCAAATTAGATAAATAATTTAAAACAAAATTAAAAGGGCTGGGGGTGTAGCTCAGAGGTAGAACACCCCTGGGTTCAAACACACACACATGCACCAAAAAAAAAATCCCATAAAACAGGCTGGGGGAGCCAGACATTGTGGCACATGCCTGTAATCCAAGTATTTGGAAGGCTGAGAAAGGAGGATCACAGGTTCGAGGACAGCCTCGACAAGTAGTGAGACTCATTCACCTAGTGAGACTCTGTTTCAAAATAAAAATTTAAAAATAGTAACACACACACGATTTTTTGTGTGTGTGTGGAACTGGGGATTGATTGAACCCAGGGGCATTCTACCTCCAAGCTACACCCCAAGCCGTATTTTTTTATTCTTTATTTTGAAACGAGGTCTCACTAAGTGGTGGAGGGCCTCAATAAGTAGCTGAGGCTGGCCGCGAACCTGCGATCCTCCTGTCTCAGCCTCCCAAGTACTGGGATTCCAAGTGTGCACCACCATGCTCGGCTACAAAAGATTATTTTAATGGTAAATATTTATTTACTTATTTACATAGGAAGATAGGCACAAGTACAGTATCTGAAGCCAGGAGAGCTAAACTAAGGATTGCCAGATTTGGTAAATAAAAAGAGGACACATTGCAGGGCATGGTGACACAAGCCTGTAATCCCAGTACTTGGGAGGCTGAAACAAGAGGATCACAGGTTCAAGGCCAGCCTCAGCAACTTAGCAAAACCCTCAGCAACTTAGCGAAACCCCGTTTCCAAATAAAAAAATAAAATAGGGCTGAGGGTGTTGCTCAGAGGTAAAATACCCCTGGTTTCAGCCTCCAGTACCAATATATCTGTATATATTGTAGATCTCTCTCTATAGATATAGGACACCTACATACTGAATTTTAAATAAACAACAAATAATTTTTGTTTTGATGGTAGTAGGATTGAACCCAGAAGCATTCTACCTCTGAGCAACACCCCTGGACCTTTTTATTTTTTGTTTGGTAACAAGGTCTCTCTGGGTTGCTGAGGCTGGCCTCCAACCTGAGATCCTCCTGTCTTAGCCTCCCAAGTACTGGGATTACAGGCATGCACCATGCCCAGCAACAACAAATAATTTTTTATTTGTCCCAAATATCTACATGTATGAATGATTTTTGCCTTTTGTTTTTTCACTTGAAGCAAGTTACAGAACATTTCAACCCTAAATATCTCTGTTCACTAATAGAGACATCTTTCATAGAATATCATTATCACATCTAAGAAAATTAGTAATTCCGTGTGATATCACATATTCAATTCATACTCAAATTTCTCCAATTGTTCCAAACATGGAAGTACATGGGCTCCAGAAAGTGGGAGGATGCCTGCCTCAATTTCCTCCATCCTCATAAGAGAATTAAATGAAGGCCCAGTGCATGTGGCTATTTTACTTTAGCAGTTATTACTAGTGTTAACGTCCACGTGGTTGATGTTATTTTTATTAATGATTGAAACTCCTGCAGAGAAACTCCAAGACGCCCTCCCCAACAGGGCCGGCTGGGGGCTTCAGGGTCGGCCTCCCTCCACCCCACGCTATCCCGTGTCACCCTGCCGATTGTGACGTCGGCCGATGCTGGGGAGGGAGTGGAATATCTGGCCGGAAATCCCTCTTCCTGTTGCAGATAAGCCCGGCGCAGCCCAGCTGACCCCAGACCTTCCTCCCCCACCACCTCCCATGTCGCTGGATCAAATCCCCAAGTCGAAGGACCCGTCCACCAAGCCCCCCGCCACACCCCCGTCACTCCGTAAACACCCCCTCGACCCCAGCCCCTGCCTTGTTCAGCTTGCCATCCCAAGCCCAAGCCATCCCAGGGGGCGCGGCTCGGCCCCGCCCCCGCCCCTGCAACTTGACCCGGGCTGCGACCCCCAGCTCTGACGTCTTGGAAAATCCCCCCCTGCCCAGGCCCCCAGGGGAGGGGGTGCATGGTATGAAATGGGGCTGAGACCCCCGGCTGGGGTCAAAGGAACCCACCAGAGGTGAGCCACGAACTAAAGACTGGATGGATGTCTGGTATCTGGGTTAGGAAGGGCCGAGCCAGGGAAAGGACTAAGCTCCTTCCCTCATCTGAGAGAAGAGGGTGCTGGAGGCCAAGATTCCAGGTTCCTGGGGAAGAAGGGAGAAGCCTGGACTTCCTGGGTCTGAGGGAAGCAAGGTCTGGGGCCCAGATTCCGGGGTCCCTAAGGGTCCCCAGCTCATCCATTCATTGCCCATTCAATTTTTCCCTGCCCAGAACATTCAGGACGAGCATCCATGGACTCCTGGAACTGGGATGAAGCTCCGCCACAGGAAGTGCCCCCGGGGAACAAGCTGTCAGGGCTGGGTAGGCTGCTGGGGCTGAGGCCGTGTGGTGGTGGGGGGGGCGATGGGGGCTCTTCTGACCCCTGACCCAGCCCTAACGTCTTCATTGTCTGCAGAAGGAGCTGAATTTGGTTTCTATTTCCCTGAACTGGCGCTCCAAGGGGACACACCGACAGCGGAGACAGGCTGGAAAGGTAGCTGAAGGGCTGGGACCCCTGGCTGCCGGGGGGGGGGGGGGGGGGGGGGGG
>PVJS01026126.1:0-27257 GCA_004027185.1 Glis glis | reverse complement strand
GCTGAAACAGGAAGATCGCAGGTTCAAGGACAGCCTCAGCAATTTAGCAAGACTCTCAGCAACTTAGCAAGACTCTAATTCATAATAAAAAATAAAATACAGCTGGGGTGTAGCAGCTCAGGGGCCAAATGCCCCTGGGTTTAATCCACAGTAACACACACACACACACACACACACACACACACACACACACACACAATATAGTTCTTCAAGCTAGATAGGAAACATCTACATCCTACCCATCAAGGGATATAACTATCACTAACCAATAAAATGGAAGATTCTTAAAGACAAACACACCCCATCTATTCATAATTCAATAGTGTTTATATAATCCAAAAGTGTTACTTATAATCATACCTATCCTCAACTGAACAAGACTATAGACTTAGCTATGTTTTCATCTCTCTGTCCTCCTTTCTCTTCCCTCCTCTCTCTCTACTTCTACACCCCCCCCATCTCTGTAAAATATAGAAACCGAGCCAAATGCTTGCTGGGCCTCATTATTGATGAAGCATTCATTTGACCTTGAACTCCCAGTTGCTGGGGTACCCCAAGTTACTTTGTGAGGAATGCTTTTGTAGTTCCTCCTTGATTTCAGTGGGGTATCTTTGCTTATAACACATTTGTGTGTGTGAAGTAATTTAAGCAGGTTTAAATTACTCACAATTAGCTGGACATGGTGGTGCATGCCTATAATCCTAGTACTTGGCTGGGAGTGTAGCTTGGAGGTAGAATGCCCCTGCTGAGTTCAATCCCCAGTAACACACACACACACACACACACACACACACACACACACAAATTTCCTCACAGTTAATATTCCCTAGTTTGCAGTAGTCCCTGCCCCCCAGGAGTTTATAGTGAAAGTAGAGTTTCAAGTATAATCTTGTGACCTAAACAATTTGTTGTCAGTCTGTGAGCTAGACCCAATTTCTGGGGATATAAAAATGAAATGGTTTATTTCAAGAGCAACATCCCTTAATAACATGTTGGCCAGGTCTAGACTGCTTTTGCTGACACACGCAATTATCTGAAACTTCTCATTCCGATATTTAAATCTCAGTCCAGTTTAATTTAAATATTTAATTTTACATTGGACTCCAAGCTCCCCATCTGTCATCTCCATAGAGAAGGATGGAAGGCAGCAAACCTGGTTCTCAAACACTTCCTCCTTTCTCTTTGAGGTCTTTGTTCCTTCTCTGCTGGGGATTGATGAGAGGCAGGAAATGGAACCGGGCATTGGGTTTGTAAATGCCGCTTCTCCATGGAAGACTGACTGGTTGCTGGCGTGCTCTGAGGCCAGCACATCATTGATCTCCCATGTGGTGGGCGTGGTGATGGGTGGAGTATTCAGGTTGGATAAATCGAGACTTACATGTAACAATTTCTACAGGTTCTTCAGGGAAAGCCTATGGGGACCTCTCCACTTCTCAGTTTTCTGATATGGGAAATTTAGTTCTAGTTTGACCAACATGGTTCAAACCATCTTCCCTTCACTCCCCACGCAGGTGGATTGTCCTAGGGCTTCCAGCCACTGGGTGTCTTACGTGGCATTTCTTGCTCTTCAGTGGACTCAGATCACATCTCTCAGTATATCTGGAAAGTCACACAGCTTTACCAGGAGAGCAGGCTGCCTCAGCACTGCTCCTGCAGTTATCACCGGCGTCTTCCTCTTCCTTTCTCCACACCACCTCAGCAGAACTGGCACAGTGCAGGTGCGAAACAGATAGTATTAAGCCTGATTGAAAGGAGTAGGGGACAGCTCAGAGACTTACCAACTACCAGTGACCGTCAGGGAGTCGGCCTCCCTGGGCTTCAGGAAGGAGAATATCCTCCTCCTTCCTTCCTGAAGGGGTGGGTCAGGGAATTCTCTGCCTCAAGGGGGCTGTGTTGGCTCATATCAAACCTCCTGAAGGGAATAAATGTCTAAGTAGAGAACTGAAAGGTAAATAATTTCCCAGGAAAGGAACAAGAAACGCAAAGTGGCAGGAAGATGAAAGAGAGGAGGAGAGGAGAGGGAGAGGGAGAGGGAGAGGGAGAGGGAGGGGGAGAGGGAGAGGGAGAGGAGGAGAAAAGAAAGAAGAGACGAGACGTGAGAGAAGAGAGAACATGTACAAGGTATTTTCCTTATAGCTGTTATCAAAAGTCTCCCTCCAAATGTTCAATACTGTTCCAGGTAAAAAGCAGGCACCCAGCAGGTGTAGTGGCACACTCCTATAATCCCAGTATTTGGGAGGCTGAGACAGGAGGATTGCAGGCTGGAGGACAGCCTCAGCAACTTAGAGAGACTCTCAGCAACCTAGTAAGACCCTCTTTCAAAACAAGAAATAAAAAGGGGCTGGGGTGTAGCTTGGAAGTTGAATGCACCTGGGTTCAATCCAGAGTAACACACATACACCAAAAAAAAAAAAAAAACCAACACCACAATAAAACCACCACAACCACAACAACAAAAAACCCAAAACAGGCATCCTATTAAGGAATATTGACATCAACCTTCCAGGGTAATGGGCTGGTTGTTTACTGTTTATTAAAATGTTCATTCATACACTTAATTATGATCAAAAACATTCCTGACAATAATTTTGTAGACCCCTTCTGTGATAGGCTATGTCATGACCCCAAAACAATTCCCACTTCCTAATCTCAGAATATTGTTCATATGCAATTTAGGTGATTAAAGGGGACTTTGTGGATGTGATTAAATGAAGCTTGAGATGGAGAGATTATGCTGGATTATCCAGTTGGATTCAATATAAGTGAAGGAATCTTTTTAAAAGAGATGCTGGAAGCCAGGTGTGGTGGTGCATACGTGTATTTGCACCACCAGTACTTGCAAGACTGAGATTGGAGGATTGCAGGTTCAAGGCAAGCCTCAGAAACTTAGATCTTCAGCAATTTAACAATATCCAGTTTCAAAATAAAAAAGGGCTGAGGATTTAGCTCAGAGGTAGAATGCCCCTGGATTCAATTCCTACTAGAGGAAGGAAGGAAGGAAGGAAGGAAGGAAGGAAGGAAGAGAGGGAGGGAGGAGAAAAAGAGAGATATGTAGGAGAAAGAAAGAACTGGAACTGGCTAGGAAGCAGAATTTGGAGTGATGCCCTATGAGACAAGAGATAACAGAAGCCGCTAGAAGCTGGAAAAGGCAAGGAATGCAGTCCCTACTAGAGCTTCCAGAAGGAACATGGGTCTGTGATATCTCAGTCCTAGCCACCTGTGGCTGCTTTTAGACTTAACTCCAGAACTGTAAGATGATAAATTTGAATTGTTTTAAAGCACTACGTTTCTGATGATTTGTTGCAGCAGCACAAAGAAAACAATACACTCACCACCACCCTGCTTCCCAAGATACCCATTTCCAGTTCCAGAAGTTTCTCCTCTGCTTCTTCCTTCACTTCCTGCATGGCCGGGTCAATTCTACCTAAGCTGGATCCACTCCAGTCTCATAGTTCATGGTCTTATCGACGTGACATCTGGACTTTACATCTTCTCCCTACACTCCTCAGTATTCAAAGTTGCCGGTCCTGCTAACCCTGCCTTCTTCACCTGGAGCCAGTCTATTGGCCGGGTGCAGTTTTACTGTTTGATGTTAGCAGATGAAATAGAAAGAAGGGTTTTGTTTCATTTTGTTTATCCTCAAGTTCTCCATACAGTGAAACATCTTTGTACAACGTCTCTCTTACAATGAAAAGCAGACACACATATCTTTCCTCAGCAATAATGAGGAAAAGGAAAGGTCTATCTCTAGTGTGAAAAAAAAAGATCTGAAAGGTATCCTGGGTGTATTGGAACATCACCAGCTCTTTCTCTTGGAACCTAATCAGTCTGAGTTAAAGGATAAATAGTATCAGTCTGATGTTAGGCAATTCAGGGAGAAAGTAACTAACCTTGTCAGAAATTGAAGCTTAAGGCCAAGTTATATTTTAATTCTCTGCTATGCTTGTCTTCTGCTGTTAAGATGTAAAGGGCTGAGGATGTAGCTCAGCAGTACTTGCCTGGCATGCGTGAGTCTCTGAGTTCAACTCCCAGTATCCCAGTTAGAAAACAAAATGATTTGGAAATTATCTGAAGTGGCCTTTATTTGCAAGTGCTCTAACTCTGAACCACATCCTAAATCCTTTCAATTTTATCTTTGAGATAGGGTCTCACTAAGTTTCCCAGGCTGTTCTCAAACTTGTGATCCTCCTGCCTCAGCCTCCTGAGTAGCTGGGATTACAGATGTGTGCCACTGCACCTGGCCCTCAGGTAGCATTTTTTATGGTTTCGTGTTGTTTTGCTCTTGTAAAAAATAATAAAGGGCAGATTTTAAAGGTGATGGGGATCAATGTTACAACCAGCTTAAGCGATTGTCTCTACAATGGCCTCCGCAGATATTACCAGCATGTTCTCAAATGTTTTCAGCTGGCAAGCTCTCACGGATAGCCAAAGCTGTCTTCGAGAGAGTTCGAGTGATTCTATACTATTCTTCACTTCAACCAAAATTCTACATCACAATGACACATTTTGCTTAAACTACTCTGAGGAAAGATGTCTATGTGTGTGTACATATTTAGATCAATGGATAGTTTTATTTTGTGCATTTAGACATTATATCAAAGACATGCAAATAAATACTTTGAAAATGTTCTTTAATTTTGAAGTAACCCAGATGCCTGCTGAAGCCTTCTGCCCTTCATCAATGTGGCTGAACCTGGCCTCGGTCCCAAGTCCACCGCCTGTGACAGTTCAGAGCCCTCCCACATTTTTTTCTGACATCCTCAACTGAACTCTTATTCTACCCTCAGTCCTCAGGTGGTTCTATCCTCCTAAATACAAACACACATATCCACCTGTGGTCCACAAGACGCCCACTCAATCCAGTCATTCTATGTGCTTTATAATGTAACTAGAGGTTTGGGGGATCAGGGAGAGGGGTCATGATACAGAACATAAAAGCTTCTGTCTTTCCCTGGGTCTATTCCCTTATTATCTTTTCCTTCTTTCTTCCCCTTTCTTCCTGACACAATCAAGAAGTCTCTCTCCTTGCCTCTTGCCGGGTAAACTGGATCCCTGTTGTGATCCCAGGTTCTACCACAATTGCTTTAAGCAATTTCCTCAAAACAAGCACAAGGCTGTCCTTGAAAGGAACACTGGTGGATGCATTTTGTTCAGCCTCTGGCACAAAGAGATGAAGAATCAATCATGCATCTATCAACACAGGATAGAAATTGCCCTTTTTGTTCCCTCCTCCTCCCTAGTTGTTGTTGTAGGCAAAGATAGATCTATCTGGAGTCTCCGCCATGGATACTGTTGAAGATGGTGCAGACACAGGATGGAGACTCCAGAGACCTGGGGCCGCCACCGACTTCACACGCTTTTCACCTTGACCGCAAAGCCTCTCAGAGTCTCAGGACACCGCGGAGTTGGGGTGATGAAATTATCTCACACGCGTGTGGGTTAACAATCTGAAAAGTGCACAACACCATACAGGTGCGTGTTGTGATTATTCCTATGATGTTCATTTCAAGCAACAAACAGACCGTGTGTACTTGAACACAGTCGAGAGAGAAGACTCACAGTTTGCACTTGATAAACTTCCCAGATTTAGCAACATCTTGGCTGCCTGTTTGGCCAGGAAACTCTATACAGATCTGTTTTCTGGGGGAGAGACTAAGGACTTCTCTCTTTAAGGCTGGGATTAGCGAGACTGTCCTTTCTGCATTTTTTTTTTTTTTAACAAGTCCACCTCCGGTCCAGATGGCATCAGGAAGCGCAGTGGCGGGACAAAATAACAAACAACAGCAATTACACTTTTCAAATATTCATCCATTTGTATGCGATTCAGGAGACTGGGAAATGTTTGAGGACAACTTCAAGGATAAACAAAATCAGTGAAATATAGGATATCCGTGATTCAGAGGCAGGGAAGAGTGAAGTGACATTTATTTATGCAGGGCTGGGAGAAATCGCTTTATTTTTGAGTCATTCTCCAACTCACTTCAGCTGCGGCCCATGGGAGGAAGGTGAGAGGCGGCAGCGCAGGATGAACGGGCACCTGGCCTGGAAGAACGCCAGACTGGGCAGAGAGCGTGGCAGCTGACCCAGGGTCCGGGAAGCAGTGACTCAGTTTTGCCCCTTGATCCTTTTTGCATACATCTGTCAAGCAATCATCCTGGGGCCACCATTCTCTCTCCTTCCTAAGGTCATCCGTGATCTAGTTGCAGAGCTCCATGGTTTTCCCTCCATTCATTCTTTCTTTTCTTACTTTCTTTGCAACATTGAATCCTGAAGACCACCACTCCATGCAATTCCCTTTGCCACCTGCTTCGGGCCAGGCCTTCTCCTCCCGAGTCTCTTGCCTCATCTGCCCCAGCTTCTCTTGATTTACTTACTTGTGGTGCTGGGGATTGAACCCAGGGGCATTCTAACTCTGAGCTATACCCCCAGCCCTTTTTATTTTTGTTTTGAAACAGTCTCGCTAGGTTGCTGAGGGACTCACTAAGTTGCTGAGGCTGTCCTCAAACCTGCGATCCTCCTATCTCAGCTTCCCAAGTACTGCTATTACAGGCATGCACCACCAAGCCTGGCTCCCGGCTCTCTTTGCAGGCCCCTCCCCCAATGTAGACATGAGGTAAAGGATATTGCCGTGACCTTTTTCTTCCTCTCATACCCCTACTTCCTTGTAAACTTATCTAAATTATAGATTTATTGATTCCTTTGCTCTCAAATGCTTTAGCTTCATCCCCAACATCTCTCCCCACTTTGAGCAGGTTCAGCTGCCTACTGACATTCATAACCAGATGTCTTATTGCATCCTTAACTCACTTTCTTAAAATTAAACTCATTCTCTGCTTCATGATCTTCCTGCCCCATGTCCTCTGTCACTGTTAATAGTGCTGTTAACCCGTCCAGACCCCATCCCTAGGCCCCAGCACCCTCCCCCACCCAAGGTTAACATTTGATCTTTGATCTCTCCAGCCCCATATTTCTTTCCCTCCCTTCCTCTCTCTCTTTCTCTATGTTCTCTTATCTATCGATCGATCCATCGATCTTTCTCTCTCTATCACTTTCTCCTCCCATAAGCTAGCCAGGTGTCAAGATTTGTCAATTTTACCTGATTAATTTCTTCAGCTGTTCCCCATATATTTGAACTGTGGCTATCCTGGAGCAAATCCACTAACTCTATTTTTCCTTCTTTCCTTTTTAATTTTATTATCTATTTATTTACTTATAATACTGGAGATTGAACCCAAAGGCATTCTATCACTAAACTACACCCTCGGTCTCCCCACTTTTTGTGAAACAGGGTCTTAACTAGGTTGCTGAGAGTCTTAATAAGTTGCTGAGGCTGGTCTCAAACCTGTGATCCTCCTGTCTCAGCCTCTGAAGTACTGGGATTACAGACGAGTGCCACCATGCCTGGCTGTCCTTTAACATTTCTTATAGCACAGATATTCTGGTTATGAATTCTCTGTTTTTGTTTTTCTGAAAACTTCTCAGTTTTTGACTGAGGACTTCTTTATTTTCCTTCCATTACTGAAACATATTTGATTAAGTATTGAAACTGGAGTTGGCTTTTTTTTAATTTTAGCACTTTAAAGATCTCGATCAAATGTCTCCTTCCTTTAACTGTGTCACATTCTTTTCTACTGATGAGTCCATCAACAGCATTGTTCATCTCTGGTATCATATTTTTTATTTCTGCAGGTTGCCATTTAATTTTTTTCATATAATGTCCTTCTCTTTGCTGAAGCTCCACCTATGTTCACATATATTATGTACTTCCTTCACTACTAATCATATTAATGTGTTAATGTAGTTATTTTCAATTCTCTGTGTGGCTTCCAACATCTGGATCACATCAAAGTCTCATTTTGGTGAATTTTTGACAATGTGTTGCTTTTTTTCTTGCCTCCTAATGTTAATTATAATTTTTGTTTGAATGCCAAACATCTTATACAGGAAAATAGATGTGAGGTAAATAGAATTTATGCCTTCAAATGTAAAGAAACTTTTCATTTGGTAGGTTATTAATATAGAGGGTTGAATCAACGTAGCCATGGCTTGACATGGATTAGGGTTTTATTTTTACCAAGGTCACACTTAGTGCATGTAGGATGAAAATTAACCTTTGTGTTTAGGGTAGCAACTGCAATTGCTGGTGTGCTTTTATTATGATTCCTGTTCCACCTTTAGCTTTCGTCTTATGACGTTAGCTCTCCAATACACTCAGAAAAGGTTAATATTTCATAGACTACCCATCTTCTTATTGCAAGGGTGGTAGCCATATTCTTTCCAGCTTTCTACATCTTAAGCAAAATTCCATGACATTTATGTTTTTCAAACTACAAGGAACATTCTGAAAGAGATTACATAATGGTTCGATGGGCTGTAGTTTTTTTTTTTTTTTTGCTGGATGGCCACAGTTTTAATATGTGCCACTCTGATTTACAGGGATGTAGTAATAACATATAGCTGTAAAATTAATTAATGGCTAATACTTTTCAAGTGCTTAAAATGTACTCAGCATGAAGCAAAGTATTTTATAACTATCAGTTTCATTTAGGTCTCTTATTATCACTATAAGACAGGAAGTGCTATGATGTCCACCTTATCCAAGAGGGAACTGAGGTTCAAAAAGCAGATGACCTGCCCAGTGTCACACAACTATAAATTGTTCTATCATATTCCAGAGCCCCAGTCCTGACCATGCTGCTGGACTGTTTCCTTTTGGTGCTGTCAGGTCATCTTTTCTTTTTGTAATATAATCTCTTCTCCCTTTTTGCTACATCCCTTCTCTAATATTTTTTAAAAGAGCAAATGCTTAAGGGTTTGGCAAAGTAACATTTCCATTGCTGGTTTTGACTTTATTTTTCTGTTACAAAAGATCGATGAGTTGTCTGCCATTTAAATCTTACATATTATGTACTGTATGATATAAAGTTTGTAAAAGTTTTGAGATTGGGGTGCAGATAAGTCCCCATTTTTATTCTAAAACTATCATGTTTCTTTTTCAGTTTTAGGAGAGTTGGTGTGCTCATAAATTCCATCACTCTCTTGCTGCTATTTCTGTCTAGCAAATTATTTCTTTATTCACGACGCAATAAAAGGTCACTGGAAAGAAGAACATAATATTCACTCTCATAAAATAAAGTTAAACAGTATTTAGCATTTATATCTTTCCAGTGTAGTAAACAAAATATGGTTTATTTGACTCAATGAAGACCTATGATACCAAAAAAGATAAATCTAATGATTTTTTTGAACACAGGAAGATAAATCTTTCAGAGCATGCCCTCAGTAATGACATGTGGCCATTGTCCTAGTTTTCTGTAAAATTAGATAGAAAGGCAAAGCAGGCCTGGCTTCTTCCTAAATATCCGGATATTGGTCCAGGACTACAGCCCAAGAAGACCAGCTGAATAAGTACAATTCATGTTTTGTTTATTTGCTTTGCTTTTCGTGCTACTTATTGAGATAATATTGACATGGTGTTTTATATTTGTGAGCAAGGATAAAAAAAGTAAAGGTCAATTGCTCTTTTTAATTTGCTTTAATTTCAGTGGGTGTCAGAAAGAATGTAAAATTTCCTGACCTTTCTTTGCGCATTTCATGGGATAATTATTTCCTTTTCTTTTTTAGATGATCACATCTGTGGTTGAAAAATTTAGCAAGGGCATTATTAAAACTGAGTTGGAATTTAATATAAATGCAGATTCTTATTTTTATAAATTTTTATACATTTAGTTATCAAAATATTATATACAAAACTGGCTTAAGAAAACATTTCTTCATAGCTACTAATCACTTTTGCTGCCATAATTAAAAGTAGTCCAGTGAAAATATATTAAGTTAGTGTCTTTTAACAAGTCAGACATCAAAACAATATATTCTTCCTATGAACTACATCATTTGAAATAATTTTATGCAGAATTCTGTCTTGTAGAAAGACAGCAAGGGAAAAACTGGAAAAGGAAAAAGAAATTAAACACAATAGAAACAAACATCACAAAAAATAGAGGGGCAAGTTCTTGTACCCTATTTCTAGTCATTTCCAAAAGGTTTTGATGGTTTTTCATATAGAAAATGTAAATCTAGCTTCAAAATGTGCTGATTTCCTCTAAAGTTATTTACAATAAAGAAACTCCATCTATTCCTACTCCATTGCTTAAAGTCCTTTTCCAATTTCTTTTTTACACATTTTGTTTTTCATTATCAAATAAAAATCTGTCTCATACTTTTATAAGCCTTTCATAAAAGACGCTCTTCATTGAACAGCAGAATCTGGTCTTTTCTTTTTATCTCTCTAATTAAAACATTACAACCTGGGAAAGCCATCAGTTAGTTCTCAGTAAATGGCATTTATTTTGATCTCTTTTGTATGGCAAGAAAAATGGTGAAGAGAACAGAAATGTCCTGGTCCCTAAAATTAGATATAAATTCACTAATATTCAACCTACAGAATCTTCTGGGTGTTCAGAAATGGCACCCAGTAATTTATTTCGACATAAATCAACTTGCTTTCACTCTACAGCTCAGCTGTGCTGAGCTCATTTTTCAAAGGAACTTAACAGTTCAAGATTGTTCATGCCTTCTAGAATCCTATGTCTATATTTTGTCTTAACCAACTCTCTGAAGTTTGAATCAAAGACTACACATCATGGTATAACTTCAATCCTTTGTAGATGCATCATTTTGGCTACTATTTGCGTTCTTTTTGCTCTCGGCTAAACCTTATTGTCAACATGGTTGTCTGGGATTATGCGGATTTTGGTTTTGTTTTGCTTTTGTTTTGCTTTGAATAAAAAGTCTTATGCTTTATTGGTAAAGGCACAGGCAAGATCTTAATAATTGTGCAAACTAGTGTGTCTACATCTTTTCCCATGTCCCAGGGGTATAAATAAAGCCATGAGTAATGGACACATAGACCCAATAATGGTAGGTTGTTTAAAGATTGCTTTTAATGCACACTAGCATTCATAAATAATGTCAAACAAACAGCACAATCAACTCATGTTTAATGAGCATCTATAAATATTATGACTTCTTGAGTTTATAGGATAATTAGAAGGAATTTCTCAAGAAATTTAGTTTCTAGTATAAAAAGGCCAGGCAGGTGTTCGGAGAGGTGATATGTGTTTAGATGTCTCATATATACAATTCATGTCAGAATATGTGATAAAGAATATGTACTATACATGTAAGAAAAACAAAGATAACTGTGTTCGAAGTAAACAATTTATAAAAGTTGTTTAACTAAAAAAGCAAGTGGCCAAATTGACTTTATACAACTAGAATGTGATCCCTAGTGTGGAAAATAGTAATTTCAATTATAAAAAGGAAGGCACTAGATTTAGAGTTAGGAAGCTTAGATGTCATCCCTAACCCAGGCACTAAGTGCCATGAGATCTCAACCAATGCAATTAAATTTTCTATGGGTTGCATACCCATAAAATAAATGGGACCGTGTGACCTCCAAGGTCATTTCCAACTACAGAAACTAAGAAGACAAGAGTCATTATCAAAGAATCAGAGAGTCCTTTGGATAGGGACAGACCAGATACCTCCAACCAAAGGAAATTTATAAAAACTACCAAAATATAGAACTTCATTCCAGAAAATCTTAACTCCATAGATATCTGTGGACAACACTAATTTTAATCTCCCCTACCTGATAAATTTTTAGCTTATATTGAAAGTGGTTTCAGCCATACAACATACTAAAACTAAGCAAGGCCTGTGTTTTACTTTTAGGATAGTGTGGATTTAGTGCTACGGTTTGAACTTTAGAATAAAATGGACCAGGGTTTAATGCTGGTTTCACCACTTTCTAACTATGTGAATTGGAGCAAGCAACTTTAACTCCTCAAAATATTCATTTACTTATATTTAAAGTGGGTTTAATAATATTTAATTCAGAGAGAACCCAGGTTCAAATGAAATCATCTATGTAGAGTTTAATGGTGTGCCTGAAAGTGGGTACTTAAAAATACTAATTTCCCTTAAGAAAGTGAAAGATTAATATGTTGAAAAGAGATATTTTGTTTTGGCTTAATATTGCCATATTATGGGTCTGGATGAATTCTATTGATAGAAAATGATTTCTCATAAGAAGAAATCAAACACAGTTTTACATACTAATGCAACAATTCTACTTACAGTAGCATCAAGAGTTTGGAATACACTTTACCAAGAGGTAAAAGGCTTATATACCAAAAACTATAAATCTATAAAAGAAATTAAATAAAACAAAATAAATGTAAAGACATCCTGTGCTATGGGGTTGGAAGATTTAATATTGTTAAATATTTCCATACCACACAAAGCAATCTATACATTCAAAATTTTAATGGCATATTTTACATAAAATATCCTGAATAACCAGAGAAATCCTAACAACAACAGAACTGGAAGAATTATGCTTCCTAATTTCAAAACATATTACAAAGCTATAGAAATGTAAACAGTTTGGTATAGGCATAAAAGTGGACATATAGACCAGTAGAACAGAACACAGATTCCAGAAATAAAGCCACACATGTACAACTGATCATCAATACAAGTGCCAAGATTATACAATGAGAAAAAGATAGTCTCTTCAAAAAAAATGTTGTTGGGAAAGCCAGGTATTCACATGCAAAAGAATGACATTGGACATTGAGATATGTATATTTCAACCATATACATAAGTTAACTAAAATGGATTAAAGACTAACATAAGAACTGAAATGGTGAAACTCAGAGAGGAAACATAGGGGGAAAGTTTATGACATTGGTGTTGGCATTGACCTCTTATATATGACATGAAAAACACTAGCAACAAGAGCAAAAATAGACAAATGGGATTACAGACAACTTAAAAGCTTCTGCACAGGAAAGGAAACAATCAACTAAGGGAAAAGGCCACCTACAAAACCAGGGAAAATATTTGCAAACATATCTGATAATGGGCTAATATCCAAAAAACATAAGAGACTCCTGTACTACAATAGCAAAAATAGACAAATAACTTAATTGATAAAATCAAAAAAAGATTGTAAAAAACATTACTTCAAAGAATATATGAAATGACCAACAGGCATCTAAAAAGTCTCTAAAATTAGTAATCATCAGGGAAATGCAAATCCAAACCATAATGAGATATCACCTCACATCAGTTCAGTTATAAAGAAGAAACAAAAGATAAGAAGTGTTAGTGTTGGTGAGGATTTGGAATAACTAGAACGCTAGTACAGTCTTGGTGGGAAGGCAAAATGGTATAATCGTTATGGATATTACAGAGTTTTCTTTAAAAATTTAAAAATAGAGCTACCATTGATTCACAAAAATAAATTAAAATTGAATTAATATATGATCCACTTCTAAGTGTATATCAAAAAGAAACGAAATCGGGATCATGAAGAGATACCTGCATGGCATGCTCACTGCAGCATCATTCACAACTGCGAAGATGTGAGAGCAACCTAAATATTCTTTAACTGATAAACAGATAAAGAAAATGTGGTATACACATATGATGGAATAGTATTTGGCCTTAAAAAAGAAGGAAATCCACATGCAACAACATGGATAAACCTGTTGGACATTATATTTAGTGAAATAAGGCAGTAATGGAAAGACAAATACCTTATGTAAGTGGAATCATATAGTATCTAAAATAATCTTAAGGCACGATGTGCCCCCAAACCACGGCTGGTAACCCCCAGGAGACGGCTGGTGATACACGGGCAGTAAGCGCCAAACAAGAGGCTAAGGCCAGGCACCCAGGAGACTTGGGAATCATCGCGTGGAACCCAAGAAGTGTGGTGTGTCCTGCCTGCAGTCCCAAGAGCCCCAGGGAGCAGCGCATTTATCGGAGCACCTGCTGGGAGCCGTGGACGGACCTCAGGAGGAGCCAGCGCTGTGGGGCCCTCAGCGGCCTCCCCTCTGCCCCAGCCTCCGCCTGCCGCCTGCCCTCGCTCCCGCACCCGTGCCCTGCCCGCATCACGCACTCCAGTGCTGTCACAAAGGGCCAGCTGCACGCGGCACACTTGGTGTCCAAGGAGCAGGAGCAAGGAGAGTCCTCTCGGTCTCTCCCTTTCTTCCTCTCCTTGGAGCTGGCCCAGAGAACTCCAAAGGGGCGACTTTCTCAGTGGGCAAGGTGGCGGGCCACTCGGCCTGCCCTGTCCCCTATCCCACCTTGCTCCCACTGCATGGAGGGACACATCCATCCATTATACTCCTAAAGACGTGCTAAAGCCGTTTTTTAGTTTTTCTAAATATAAAGACAACCCATGCTTTTATGAACACTAGGGAGATGCCTTCAGCTTCAATTGTTTTGTTACATATTTTAGTTTGTTTTATTGTTATCTTCCAGGTGTCTAAACCTCCAGTCTGTAACAGACAATTACCAATACAACAGTATTGGTAATTTAACTCTGTCATGGAATAGTTTGCTGCCAGCTCTTTATGAAGTAATTTTTTAAATATTTGTAATATTGTTGATTGACTAATAAACTATTGTTATTGGCAAAAACAAAAATCCTGGTTCCAGTTGAAAATAAATAATCGTGAGTTAAAAATAAATAAATAAAATAATCAAACTCATAGAAACTCATAGAAATGGGAGTGGAGGTTGCCAGTGGATGGAGGGTTGGCAAATAGGGAGTTGCTGTTCAAAGGGTATAAACTTCCAATTATTCAAGGTGAATAAATTATTTTTATTGGAACCTTGTAATCATACAACATGATGAGGTTCAGAGGGATAAAGACACACATGCACACAGCACTTGGTGAGCTTCGCCAGAGCTCCCTCCCTGCTCCATCCCCTTCCTGGTGCACAGTGTTGATATGGGCATTCATTGATAATGTATAGACGTACATCGAGTTCATTAAAGTGTTTCCTTCATCCGATCTCCCTCCCCTCACCGCCTCCCTCCCTTAGACCCTCTCCATCACTCCACTGGGGTTTCTGCTCCCTTGTATGGAGTCCCTTTTGTATCCCAATTTCCTCCTAGCTTCCACACATAAGGGAAAACATATGACCCTTCATTTTTTGTGACTGACTGATCTCACTCTAGCTTCGTTGATTTTCCTGCAAATGACATAATTTTGTTCTTTCAAGATGAATAAATTTTATAGAACACTGGTACAACACTGTACTTGTGTACTTAAAATTTTGATAAAGGGGTAGACCTCATGTTAAGTGTTCTTATTATAATAAAAAATCTGATCCACAACAGCATAGAGAAAATAAATAAAAACAAGTAATCTGATTTAATAATGAGTAAATGACCTGAATAGACATTTCTCAAAAGAAAACATACAAATGACCAACAGGTATATGAAAACATGCTCACCATCTCTCCTCTTCAAGGAACTGTAAGTCAAAACCACAATGAGATATTTATCTTACCTCAGTTACAATGGCTACGACTTAGAGGGAGGATTGAGAAGGAAAGAATTCAAATAATATGGCAATATGTGAAGGTATTACTATGGAGGAGGGGAGCAGGTGGGATGTGGATGGAAGGACACCAAGAGCTGTGTGCATATGCTTTCACCACACTGAGCTTCACTATGACGCATACGTGCAATGCACTAATAAAATATTTTTAATGAAATAAAAAGAATGACTATTATATAAAACACAAAGATTCTAAATAAATTCTGGCAAGGATGTGGAAAAGATAATTTAAAAGAACAGCTATCATCTAAAACACAAAACTAATAAATGTTGGCAAGGAAAACTCACACGCTATTAGTGAGAATGTAAATTAGCAAGGCCATTATGGAGAACAGTGTGGAAGTTCCTCAAAAAAAAAAGAAAAAGAAAAAAGAAAAAAGAACTACCATATGATTCAGCAATCCCACTAGTGAGCAGATATCCAAAAGAATTGAAGTCAGTCTGTCTAAGAGACACCTGTACTCATGTTTATTATAGCACTATTTACAATAACCAAGATATGGAATCAACCTAGGTGTCTATTGCCTGATAAATGGAAAAAGAAAATGTGGTAAATATACTCCATGGAATATTGTCCAGCCAGGAAATTCTGTCATTTGCAGCAACCTGGATGAAACTAGAGGACATTATGCTAAGTGAAAGAAGTCAGGCAAGAAAGACAAACACTGCATGTTCTCACTTATATGCCCAGGCTGGAAAGCAGAAGTGGAAAGTCATAGTTATCAGAGTCTGAGAAGGGTGCAGGGGATAAGAGATAAAGAGAGAATGGCTATTGATTATAGAGTGCAACTGAATGGGAAGAACAACTTCTAATATTCTGTGCCACAGTAGGATAACTATGGTTGACAAAAATTAATTGAATATTTCAAGCCAGGCACGGTGGCTAACATCTGTAATCCCAGTACTTGGGAGGCTGAGACAGGAGGATCACAGGTTTGCAGGCTCGAGATCAGCCTCAACAATTTAGCAAGACTCTCAGCAACCTAGTGAGACCCTATTTCAAAATAAAAACAGTTAGAAGGTAAAACACCCCTGGGTTGAGTCCCCAGTATCAATAATAATAATAACAATAATAATAATTAACTGAATATTTCAAAAGAGAAGATTCTAAATATATATTTATATATATTTATATATGCACATATATAAATGTCACAGCATACTCCATAAATAAGTACAATTATTATGAGTCAATTTAAAATTTAAAAATTTGTGAAAATGGACTATCAGGTCCTATTCTATTCTACTTCCTCATGAGTGAATATGAAAAAATATCCTTTATTAACCTGGGATTTGATGTAAATACCCATCTTCCCAACCATCACATAGAAATCTCGACCTGGATCTCCCAGGCCAAGTTCGCTTGAATTCCATGCATGTCAGAGCCTCCATCCACTCAGGAGACGGTGGCCGTCAGTCTCACTTGAAAGCAGAGCGTTGCAGCGACTTGATGTTGTCTCATGGAAGAATCGTGTGCCCTCTGAGAGGAAGTGAATCATAACACGTGGCTGCCTTGCAGCTCTTTGGGGTTAGCGAGGCAGGCCACCCATGAAATGTCGATTTGATTGCTAAACTCCATTTGTGGGTTCCCACAGATGTCTGTGAAAAGCTGTTGAGGTCACAAAAACATAGTTTGCTTCTAAGGTTTCCATCAGGCTAACACAGTTATCATAGGAACGGTATACGTAACTTTTTTCGTGCCTGATTACATTTCAAAAGCCCCTTCATTCATGCCTGGAAAAACACAATTTGAAATTGGACCTCCTGAAAGGTGCCTATTAACCCTGCTAATGAGCAGATATAATTTTTGTCACTTGCAGATGACACTCAATATGGCTTCGGGCTCAGATTTCAGAGATGGTTTCCACATGAAGTTCATTCTAGCAGAAAAAATACTTCCTGACTACTGACCCTAAGTAGTTGGCCGGGATGTGTGTGGCCCACGCCAGATGCCATATTGGCCTCAGTCCACCCTTGGGGGGGCTCGTAAAGGCAGATTCCTTATCTGAGAGACTAATCTCTTGTGATGTTTGACCACCCCTAGGATGGCAAGGGCACAGACGTCTCTGCTGTGACTCCAACCTCTCCCGCAGAGTCCTCTACCTTCTGTGTCATATCCAGAGATGCTTCCATCAGACAATGGCTGATGTCTACCAAGATGCCCCATGAAATGCTGAGTACGCCATCACCCTTCCTTAATCATTTGTGATCTCAGTGGCATTGACAGTGTTGGAGGAAGTCATTAAGAGAAATTAGGACACTCATGACTAAACGAGAGCTTCAGAGGGGGTAAAACATTGAATAGAGGAAGAGGGTATCTCAAGTCATCTATAGAGGCTCCTTCCCCTCATCCAGGTAAGCTGTTGGTATCACCATATTACTAAGAAGAGGACTCACTTCTGCAGAGGTGAGATGACTTTCCCTAAGTTATAAATATTACAAATTAAATGAAAAAAATAGAAATAAAATGCTGGTTTTTATACTGTAGCATAACTAAGTACTTGTGTAAGCAACACATATTTTATTGAACAAAGGATCCAAAAGAAATGGTTTCTTTTTTCTTTTTGTGGTACTGGGGATCGAACCTCCAGGATAGACCCCCAGCCCTATTTTTTATTCTTTATTTTGAAACAGGGTCTCACTAAGTTGTGGGGGGCGGGCCTCACTAAGTAGCTGGCTACGAACCTGCAATCCTCCTGTCTCAGCCTCCCAAGTACTGGGATTACAAGCATGCACCACCACACCTGGCTAAAAGAAATGGTTTCTATTAAGAATACAATAGAAAGAATGGCTCCTCCTTTGACAATCTTATAATATATGAAGAGTTTAAAACATCACAGAGTAAAGAAAATGTGGTATACACACATAATGGAGTTTTACTCAGCCATAAAGAAGAATAAAATTAGCTGGGTGTGGTGGTACATATCTGTAATCCCCGTACTTGGGAGGCTAAGGCAGGAGGATCACAGGTTTGAGGCCAGCTTCAGCAACTTTGCAAGACCCTACTTCAAAATTAAAAACTTGAAAAAGGGGGGGTTGTTGGGGTGTAGCTTGGGGGTAGAATGCCCCTGGGTTCAATCTATAGTACAAAAGGATGATGATGAGGAGGAGGAAGAGGAGGAGAAGGAGGAGGAGGAGGAGAAGGAGGAGGATGAGGAGGAGGAAGAGGCCATTTATAGAAAAACGATGGAACTTGAGAACATTATGCTAAGTGAAATCAGCCTGTCTCAAAAAGTTAATGGTCATATGTTTCTCTCAGATGTGGAAGATAGAAAATAGGAAAAAAAAGGGACTTTGTGATAATAAGTAGTGAGGCCAGTAGAATAAAGGAAAGGAACAAGGAGAGGGAAGAGGGAGGGGGAAAGGGGGGTTTGAAGAAGGAAACAGACCAAATAATCTTATGTGCATATATGAAGTTATCACTAACAACCTTACTAGCACGTGGGGCAGTGGGATGGGATTAGGAGGGAACCACACCAAGAGACGTTATGTGCATATATGAATGTATCACTTTGAATTTCACTGTGACATATAATTATATTGTACCAATAAAATTCTAAAAAAAGACATCCAGAGGACAATTTATGAAATACTAAATGAGCCTCATTTGTTTTTAGTCACTGTATTTCTAAATTGATTTTTGAACATGGAAAGCATATTAAATATTCATGATTCTTATTCATTATGATTGTTTAAGGAGTGCATGAATTTCATGTTCTGGTCAATTAAGCTGATCTTCCTTTCATATAAGTGAGAGAAGGTCCTACACCTAGAAAAGAAACTCATTGATGAAGCCACCACTAGATTTGGGGTATGGTCATCATCCACAGAGTTTTGATAAAGGAACCCTTATACACTGTTGGTGGGATTGCCAATTAGTACAGCCTCTATGGAGAGCAGTGTGGAGGTTCCTCAGAGACTGGGAATGGAACCACCCAGTTATACCACTCTTCAGTATCTTTCCAAAGGAACTCAAGTCACAATATTATAGCGATACGTGCACACCTATGTTTATAGCAGCACAATTCACAATAGCCAAATTACAGAACCAGCCTAGGTGTCCATCAACAGAGGAATGGATTATGAAACTAGTATATACACACAATGGAGTTTTACTCAGCCATAAAAAAAAACAAATTATGTAATTCACAAGAAAACAGATGGAACTGGAGAATATTATGCTAAGTGAGATCAGCCAGTCTCAGAAAGTCAAGGGTTGGGTGTTTTCTCTCATATGTGGAAGCTAGAGAGAAATTGGGAAATTAAAGGGACTTCAGATAAGTAAAGAGGGAGACCAGTAGAATAGCGGATGAGGACAGGGAAGGAGACTTGTCAAAGGAAACAGTTCAAATAATGTGATATACACATATGAGGTTATCAATACCAACCTCAATAATATGTACTGAGACGGGAAGGGAGTGGGGTAGATTCTAGATGGAAACACACGTATGTTTCAAGCTCTGAACTTCATTATGATGTAAAATTACATTGCACCCATAAGAATATATTTAAAAAGAGTAACTTATATAACTTACTGTGATATAAACATTAATATTAAGTTTTGGTGTCTTTAACTAATGCAGTAAAGCCAGTAAGTATTTATTGAACACATGGACCAGGTCCTCTGGAGAATACAAGAATGATGAGACCCATTCTCACTGTATCACTGAATTGCAAGTACAAAAATATCCTGAACAGAAGGTGGGATATAACAAGTGCCTAAGAAGGTAAAAACAAAGTGCTTTGGGAACACAGGGGAAAGAAACCGCATTATCCCCCAGGGGAGTCGAAGCAGTATTTATGAGGGAGTAGCAACTGAGCTGAGCCTTGAAGCATGGACAAACATCTATTGGAGAGAGAGAAAGTACGTTCCAAAGGAGGAGAACTGCAGGAACAGAAAGAAAATTGTGGAGCAGGTAGTTTGGTTAATGGAATAGAGATGAGTAGAACAAGAATATTGAGAAATAAAACCAGGAAAGTACATTATTACTACCTGCAGAAATTCTTTGGGAGTGTATTAAGGACTTTGACCTTTACAATATAACCAGCGAGGAGTCATTGAAAATTATTTAGCAAAGGAGTGATGCGCTCAGAGTTCTACCTTATGAACGAGACTCTGCCGTTGTGTGCAAGACAATGGAAAAGGAGGACCCTAAAACAGAGATGAGAGGCTGTTATGACCTACTAAGAGGTAAACGGAGACTAAGGCCAACAGGAAAAGAAAGAAGTGCTGACAGTCAGGATAGTTCACAGGGTTATGCATAATGCATGTAGTCAGTCGACAAACATTCACTGAGTAACTACGAAGTGAGAGACACTACATTAAACGATGAAGATTGACAGCGAAAAGATATGTGTGTAGCCTTTGCTTCTAGGAGCAGAAAGTATGGGATGGCACAGAGGCAAATAAACATGTAATGATAGCATTACAAATATGAATAATAAATATAAGCACGAGAGAATGTTCCAGGAAGGGGGAGGAGCAGGTGGAAAAGTTCAGAGGTGAGACTAGTGTGGAATATCCAGGAAAGCAGCAGTTCAGCTTGGCCAGAGCGTGGAAGCATGCAGCTGCTTTAAAACATAGCGAGAGCAACTAAGGAACTAAATTGTATTTCTGGAATTTTAAGTAATTTAAATTTAAATTTCACACATGTCCAGTGGTTACCATTTTGCAAAGAGCAGATATAGACCATTGTATTTTAAAATTTGCTTTGGCTCCAAATCAGTAATGACCTCCTTTTCTTTGAATGATCAAACATCAATTCTATTTTTTTCTCTTTTGGCACAAATTACTTTATTGTTCATTTTGCCCTGAAATGGTCTTACGAGGAAGAAAAGAATATAATTGTAATAACAATAATTGATACTTAAAGAGGTGGGACAATGCTGGGCGTGGTGGCACACGCTTCTAATCCCAGTACTTGGGAGGCTGAGACCGGAGGATCCATGTTTGCGGCCAGCCTCGACTACTTAGTGAGGCCCTGTTTCAAAATAAAGAATAAAAAATAGGGCTGGGGGTGTAGCTCAGAGGTAGAATGCCCCTAAATTCAATTCTCAGTACTGCAAAAAAAAAAAAAAACAGGTGAGACAGTGATAAACATAGATATGGGATTTGAATTAATCCTGGTTTTTAAGCAGATGAATGAATGATGAGATTTGCTAAGGTAACTAACTACTTTAGTGATGTGGCTATCATGCACAATTTTAGATCATTTTAGGATTATAGATCTTTCAATTATTATAGAAAGCTCAGTTGGAAAATGCTGGTCTACATTAAATACCAATCTGGGACTTCCCACAAGGAAGTTTTTCCCACTTTCCCCCTCTCCCTGGCTTGTAATCTAGCCTTTGAGCTCTTTTGTTTTTTGTTTTTTATTGGTAAATATATGATACATGTAAAATACTGTATACCGCTTCATATACACAGTTTAGAGAGTGTGAATGAATAGAATTCTGTCTCCCAGCTCAAGAAACAGTGATGCTCAGATCTTTGGAATATCCTGTGTCTCTCCCCAATTACAGTCTCTTTCTTTCCCCTCAGACTTAGATAGTATGGTATGTTAATCATTCTGCTATTTCCTTTATAATTTTATTTCTTATGTGTGAAATTCTACTCAAGGCATCTTCCTACTTTTATCTGCTCCTGAACTTGGGTACATGTATATATAATGCATTTCTGGTTTTTTAACATAAGATTCATGCATGATGGTGGCAGCTGTGGCTCATTTCACTTTTTACTCTTGCATAGTATTTCTTTTTCAGATATTCTGCCATATCTTGACCCAGGCTTCTCTCCTTCAGTGTTGTGGCTTTTGTATTCCTTTGTTTCGCTATTACAAACTATGCTGATATTGAACTATTGGGATACATTTCTCCATTAATCTCTCTCATGGCAAAACATGTAGACACTAACAGCCAATTTGCTTCAGTCTTATCTTTTGAAGAATATTTGTTTTGAAGCAAATAGTCCTGGAAAGATGGAGTTAATGACTTCTCACAAGTGAATTTATTTACATTTTCAAACAATGAAAGTTGAGGCACCCCCCTCAAAAGGCATTCCAGAGTCACAGAGTTGCCTCCCTCTTCTCCCCAGCGAGATCTGCTTACATTTCAGCCTATAACGTATTGCCATTCTCGGGAAGGGAGGCTGCACAGGTTTGCCCTTGTGTAAATTCAGTCTCTTAATTTCAGGGTTCCTCTCTATAATGCATTCCCATTGCTTGTACTGGCAGCAGGTAACATATGGCCCTCACCACATTATCTTATGGGATTTGGGGCTACAATGTTGCAATGACTGTTGCTTTTCTATGAATAATAAATTATATTTTATTTTTAACACTGTATCTATGAAACTGACTGGCTAACTTGTTAGTTTGCAAGCAGAAGGAAAGCTCAGACCTTTCTTAGTTGCTCACTTGATAGCTTTAAATGAGCATGCCTGTGCATTCTCTTGAAACATTTGTTCAGGAATTTCTTAGAGGAGACACCTAGAAGAAGAATTGCTAGGTTATACAGATAATGATGAGTTGTGTTTTAAAAATGGTAAAACCAATGTAGGCCCCACTCAAAAATGTTAAGGACATTTTGGCTCCGTGTCTTTATCAATGTTAGGCAGTTCCATTTTATTAAATTGTTCACAACCCCTTTGGTGTGAAATGGCATATTTGGGGAGTTTTGGTATGCAACTGAGCAATTTTTCATGACTATTGTAGATACCATTGATTCCTCTTTCAAGAAAGGTCCATTCTTGATGACTGCCATTCTAACTGGAGTTAGATGAAATCATAGCCAAACTATGGAACCAGCATAGGTGTCCACCAACATATGAATGGATTATAAAATTATGGTATATACATACAATGGAGTTTTACTTAGCCATAAAAAACACAATTATATTATTTGCAGGAAAATGGATGGAACTCAATATTATGCTAAGTGAGATTAGCCAGTCACAGAGAGTGAAGGGTCATATGTATTCAATCATAGGTGGAGACTAGAGAGAAACCAGGAAAGAACAAGGACTTCAGATGAACGAGGGGAGACCCTGGTAGAAGGGGAAGGAGAGGGAGGAGGGGAGGAGAAAGGGGAGATGTGATGGTGGAAGCAATTCAAATAGTCCTTTGTTCATCTATGACGTTATCTACATCCATGTAAATATTATCTATGAGGGAGGGGAGGGAGGGGAGGGAGCAGGGAGGTGGGCAGGAGAACGGGGAGATGTGATGGTGGAAGCAATTCAAATAGTCCTTTGTTCATCTATGACGATATCTATATCCATGTAAATATTAACTATGAGGGAGGGGAGGGAGCAGGGAGGTACCCAGAGGGAAACACACAACAAATGCTGTGCTCATGTATGTTTCTATCATTCTGAACCTCATTATGATATATAATTACAATGTACTAATATAAATAAATATGGAGGAAGGAAGGAAGGAAGGAAAGGCTAGAACTGGACATGGTGGTGCATGCCTGTAATCCCAGTACTTAGGAGGCTGAGACAGGAAGATGGCAAGTTCATGGCCAGCCTCAGCAACTTAGACCCTGTTTCAAAGTGAAGAATGAAATAGGGCTGGGGGTGTACCTCAGAGGTAGAATGCCCTGGGTTCGACCCCCAGTACCCCCCCACACACAGGCCAGTTCATGGTTTTGTTCTGTTTCTGCTGTTTTCTGTTGGGTTGGCTATCTTTGTTTAGTTTACTTGTAGGTGTTCTTATATATACAGTGGAGCTGCTCATGTGTTGTTTATACGAGACACAAGTATCTTCTCTCTGTTTCTCACTTTCATTTTCTTTATCATGTCTTGATAATCAGACATTTTTTACCTTTAATGCAATAAAACTTAATGTTTTCTTTGTTATTTGTCTTTGGAATCTTATTTAAGAATTAGCCCCTCTTCCCCAGGTTATAAAAATATTTTTATAAATTGTATTTTGAAATTTAAAGTTTTGTGGTTAGCACTTAAATCATTGAGCTACCTAGTATTGACCTCTACTTATGGTATGGCGTAACACTCCACTTTAGTTTTCCCACGTGCATAAGAAATTGTCAGGATAGAATTTATTGGATTATTTATTCTTTCCCTCACTGAACTGCAATGTGAGGTCCGTCATATATCAGATTTTGACACACAGGTATGCCTATTCAAGGTGGCTGTGTTCCACTGGTCTCTTTGCCACCCTCTGGCCCAGTGCTAATTTCTCTACATTACTATTGTTACATAATTACCATAGGCTTACAATGAGTCTTGTTAGCTGGTATAGCAAGTTTGAATTCCTAGTTCTTCAAATACATTGCTTTTCCAAATGCATTCTAGAATCAGCCTGTCAAGTTACATGAAAAAAGGCAACTATCTTAATTAGATTTTAACTAGAAATATATGTAGCCATACATCAACTTGGAGAGAATTGCCATTTTTACAATATTGAGTATTTCAAAGCATGAACATGTTGTTTTTCTCCTCTTATTTAGATTTCACCAAACCAGCATAATGCACATCATTTGTTAGATTTATACCCAGGTATTTACATTTGATGTTGTTGTTACTTTTGTAAATAGCATCTTCTTTACAAATTGCATTTTCTAATTAGTTGTTGCTGGGGTATAGAAATATATTGAACTTTGATATATTAATATTGCTAAACTTTCTTATTCAAGTAATTTCTCAATTATTATGGATTTTTATGTAGAAAGGTATCACTACTAATAATGGCACTTTTCTTTTCTAGTCCTTATAATTTTCATTAATTCTTCCTGCCTTAGATCACTAATGAACACCTCCTGGAAAAAGTCACATATGTGTATGATAGCAGGCATCCTTATTTTTATTTTCCTATTCTAAAGAAAATGCTTTTAATATTTCCCCATTGAGTGATGCAACATAGTCCCTATGAGAGGTGGAGAACATTCGAGTTTGCTAAGAGATTCATATGAATTTTGAATTTTATAAAGTGATTTTCCTTGCCCAAAGAGATAATCAAATAACAAATAAATAAAATTAATGAATTCTTTGTAATGAAACAACTTAAGACCTTTACAATAAACTCAACCTCAGTTTTACACATTGGCCAACTTAGATTAGTAAAATTGTGTTTGGGGTATTTAGACCTAATTTTATGAATGAAAATGACCTTTGGTGTTTATTTTTCTTATGCTGTCTTTTTTTTTTACTAGGGTATCATGGATTCTGGCTTCATTTAATTCCTTCATTAGAAATTTCTAAGTGTCTTTGATGTGTTAAATGTTGATCTTGTACTTTGGAGAAATCAATAAAGTGGTCAAGATCTCTGCCTTTGTAGAGGTTAACTTTTGACATAGTAAAATGGATAATAAATAATAAATGTAATAAATAGTTAAACTACGTAGTATATTAGACAGAGATATATGCTATGGAAGAGCATGGGGATAAAAGAATCAGGAACACAAATGAGTAGAAAGATGTCATTCCGAATGAGGAGGTTAGGGTTGTCATTAAGAAGGTGACTTTTGAAGGAAGACAGAGGAAGGTAAGGATGCAAGTCATGTGAGCATCTGAGACAAAAACACTCCAGAAAAAAAGGAAAAATTGCAGCAAATGTCCTAAGGTGGGAATGCCCATGATGTGCTCCAGAAACATCAAGGACAATAGTGTGGTTGTGGGGAATAAGCAAGGGGAGGAGTGGTAAGATAGGAGGTTAGAGAGGTCGTGTAGTTGAATTCCATAAGATCTTGTGGGCCACTATGAGAATGTGACTTTTCTCTGAGGGAAACCCAGAGCAACCTCAAGGGGTGAACAGAAAACTAACATGATCTGACATTGTTTTAAGAGTCTCATTCAGCTACTTATTGTTCTGAGAATGACTACCGGGAGGCAAAGACAGAAGCAGAGATCTATAAGGAGACTATCACAATAATCCAAGCAAGAGACCAGGTGCAATAGCAGAATTGTTCAGATAGTAGGTATTTTTTGAGCATAGATCCAACCACCTTTTCTGCCGGATTGAATGCCGGGTATGAGAGCAGCGTAGGATGGTTCCAGTCCTTGGTCTGAGCCACTGGGACTGGGAAGACTGAGATGGAGCTGGTCCGGAGGGGCGTGGGGGGAATCAGAAATTCAGTTGTGGATCCTGTTTGCAATGCATCCAAGTGGAGGTGTCCAGTAACAGTTGACACATGAGTCTGGACTTTAGGACAATGAGAGACATAAATATAGGAGTGAATATACACGGAAGAGCGAGTGTGGAGACCCAAGAGCTCAGATCCTGCAGTGTTAGACACGCAAGCAGGAGAGAGTGAGCCAAAACAAGATACTAAGGAGTGATAGGAAAAACAGATTTTGGGGGGGGGGACCATACATGTGATATGAATCCAGGCCTCAACCCCATCTGAATATAGGCTAATAGTAAGGAATCCTTGAGAAACTTGTTCTCCTTCATCCAGACCCCTGCCCAGAGAGGATCTGAAGAGACTCATGAGCCAAGTCATGGGCCCTCTCTCCCACCATTCACAGACTTCTCATTTGACTCTTCTGCACTGCGTTCATGACCCCTTAAAGTGCAAGTGCTGGGTCAGTGATTATAAACACTTACCCCAGAGCAAACTCAGTAGTAGGGAATTTATTATTATTATTATTGGCCAACGAAGAATTGCTTTGCTTTCCATCAGCTTAACCAGGCATTAAAAATTAGATTTTAAAGCCAGGCACAAAAAGATGAGTATCACTCATGTGATCTCACTCACATGTGGAGTCTAAAAAGTTGATCTCATAGAAGTTGAGAGCAGAATGGTGGTTGCTGGAGGCTGGGGGAGTAGAGGGGAGAGAGGAGGCTGGAGGGAATAGAGGGGAGGGAGG